>JAHWXV010605570.1:0-10188 GCA_024586415.1 Phrixothrix hirtus | reverse complement strand
GTAAAATAAGAATAATAGACTGACTGAATGATGAATGACTGAATAATTTATTAAGTGGGCACGTGCCCTTGTGCCCTTTAGAACGAGCCGCCACTGGGTCATAATAGGGTAGAGTTAAACGATGAAAATCATGAAAATCATATTATTACGTTAGAAGATTTATTTTGCCAAATTCGGGCTTTATATAGCAATAGTCGTTACTGAGAGGAATGATGCTTTGGGACACCCTGTATAAGTACACCGTTTCAAACTGCAGTATTCAAAGGCAAAACATTACAATAATATTTTTAAATATATATTTTATGTAAAAGACATCAAACAGATTATTCTATGCTGTTAGAGAAAGATTTTCAAAATGTATTAGTGGAAAACAAAATTTGGTGCCCTACATTATTTCAGAATTTTTACACCAAACAGAATTATATTAGAATTACTAGAATAGCTTATTCAGTTTGCGTCGCTGAATGTACAATTTTCGATAACGATAGACACAGGAATGCAATCGGCGTGTTTTCTTGAAAACTGGAAACTGTAAATATTGGGAAAGTGATTCCAGATTCTAAAATATTCTCAAATACTTTAAATATAAAAAATTAATGCAGTGATTCTTCTCTATTTGTGTTGCTGGAGGAACTGTGTTTTAAAGCATGCGTCATTTTTGTATGAATTCATGCTTCGTTGCCACTGTTTTATTTCAATCGCTTGGAAGGATCATAGCGAAGGGAAGCGGTCGCCTTGGGCTTAAAATACATAGGTAGGCAAACTTCAAGCGGACATGTAAACATGCGTGCCAATTCGTAGGTTAAGGTGGTAATGCAGTTATGAGGCTTGAGTGCAAATACACCGAAGTATATTCTCAAATTTTTACACAAATCCTATTAACGCCATGCTGATTGTATGAACACTTTTTATATAATTGCAGCCTCTTAGTTATCTAAGACGTAGTCAATCAATATAAATTATTTCAAATAAAGCATACTGTAATAAATAGAATTTTATTTTAATTTATTTTCTTTGTCCCACTTTAACAGAAACGTAATTTCAATAGTTTAAGATAAACACTGAAGCATGCATACATACGTATGTTAAAAATGTTAGGAACTATGCATATTCATAAAATGATTTTTTTTTAAATTTTAAATTGTTCCAAAATAACAAAGAAAGCTATATTTAGAAATTTAAAACAACAAATTTGCCATTTTTAAAAGAGAACATAAATAACAATTAAAATAATTTACAATCCGCATAATATTAAAACATAATCTAATAAATGTGACTACTTCCCGGTTTAATTGCAATGAAACAACGAGTATATTATTAAAACGGTATTGTATAACAACGCGTTATGGCTAACTGTGAGCCAAGTCGTGTGGTAATGTTACCGCAAAACCAATACTGCGGTCAAAACTTGGCCCATTTTAGGGAAGCAACACAACTATATCAAAGTTAGATACAATCTTCCACAATTAGTGGTAAATCCCGTAACTGAAATTGAATGAGGCATTTCGTTACTGTAAGGATGACCGTTAGTTTAAATTATTAAGCCTATTAGGTAATTATATTATCTGCATGTCAATACAAAATCGAAACCTCAATTAGATGAAAATGCTTTGCTACTTGCAATAAAATTTAACAAATAATATGGGCGAATTATTTGGAATACAATTTAACTAAAAGGACCTGTGGTTAACTCAGATCTAATTTTATTAATGGAAACATAGCACCCCAAACAAATTCAAAGAAGTAATAATACGACTTTCTTTAATAACATTAAGTACCAACCAGAGTATTTTGATAAACTTTAAAGATTGAATTTAACATTTTTACAAAGAGAGAAGTACATTCATTTAAATATCAAATTAGAAACAACACAATTAGTATTAGACAACTAATGAACAGTTAGAGCAAGCTTATATAAAATAATTATAATTATATTCAAGATAATACTGCTTGTTTAAGGTTTTCCAATTAAGTTTACCTATCTACATTAACAATTCTAGTTTGCACGAATATGACATCTAGGTATAAGTATTTAAATTGTTTGGATTAGCTTTAGGATTTCATGTAGCTTTTGCCGAAATATTTATGGAGAATTTTAAATAGGTACCTTAAAAACTTAGTAAGTAATTATCTTAATTTTACCCACAACTAATAACAACTTGACTAAAATATTTTAATTATACACTCATTCTTGTCACTTTAAATCTATCAAATGTTTACATCAGTTAATTTTCTGTACATATTATTATTGTTACAACAATAAATTACTTGTTACTTAATAATTTACCTGCTTCTACTGTTTACTACTTGTTTTCCGTTATTAGAAATATCTTTTTATAAATAAATTTTAAAAATTACTGATATTTACTATTCTCTGTGTATTTGGTTGCCTATCAATAACCATACAATTTTGTATTAAAAGTCTTACATTGTTTTATGTTTATTTAAACCAATTTTTAACTTGATTATCATTGCTAATAAGCTATGTTCCAAGTCACGTCAAGTCAAATTATAATGTTTTTTAATTTAAATTTATCTAGTCAAGAAGTTATCTACATGTCAATATATTATTTAATTTATAATTAAACATAAATGCAATAGTTATACGAGTGTACCATATCACTTTACATTTGAGTATATTTAATTCTAACTTTTTATTATCGTACCATTGTTTATCATTCCTTGAATGGTTTTGTAGAAAATGACAATTATTTATGGAATAGATTGAACAGAATATTTTTAGGTCGTCTACAAAGAGTAAGACAAAATAGCTTTAGTAGAGCACTAAATCATTGACAAACATTAAGAAGAGCAAAGAGCCTAAATCGGGTCCTTGAGGGACTCCCGATATTGTAAAAAATGGCTATGAGATGAAATTATTACATGTAATATACTGTTTCCGCTTATTTAAGTAAGCAATAAAACTAGAGGGACATTAATACCAAACTGATGTAATTTATTTATTATAAGTGAGCGTGATCGAAAGGTTTTGGGATGTCCATATAAATTATATCTACTTGGTTGCGGGTGTCAAGATGGGAGTAACATATTCGGTAAGACAAGCAAGATTAGTCAAGGTAGACCGATTTTGCATGAATCCGTGCTAATGAATTGAAATATGTTATTCAATGGTAGAGTCGCTTTTGTATAGAGAACATCTCAAAGATTGTTAAAAAATTGGAGATTATACTAATACACCCATAATAAGCGCTAGATCATCCAATTTAACTATTGGACATATTTTTGTGACTATAGATTTCCGGTAAAGAGGAGGATCTGAAAGTAGACTCTAGCACGGTCCTTTATAAGAAAACTAGCAATTTGATCATGGCCTGAGGTCTTGTCCTTTTTTAAATTGCCAATACATGATATGATTTCATTCTCTTTCAACTGAGTTAAAAGTAATACACGCAAGCGTCTTCTGTTAGTAATTACTGTGGATATTTGTATTGACAGGATGGGAAGTTAAGTAATTACTTTTGTAATGTGCTCGGGTTTAAGCATTAAAACTGATAACGGGGATGCTTGACCAGTGTTACAAATACCTCGGGTTTAACTCTTAAGTCGGAGTGTGGGCAGGGACTGCTCGTTGGATGTTTCGGAAACTATCTACCTAAATTTTTACTTCACTTATGTACACGATAAAATTATTTATAAAGTTGTTTCTCAGTGTAAATCGGAGCTTACAATCTCTATTTGTTTGTAGTCGTTTGTTACCTTCACTTTTGTACGTACTGTATATATTATTGTACTAAGGCTCTTGTACTAATAAGATCAAATTACCATTTTTGATTTTAATTTAATAAAAGCTTATAATTTATGTGCACTTTTCTATTTCTTTTCGTGCTAGGTGTACACCTTTTTAAAATGTTACTTTATTTTAATTTAAACTATTTACAGTTGATTTTAACTCAGAATGATTGCATGCTCATGGTTTTAAATTGTATTCTGTTCTTATTTTATTTATTCTTGCATTTGCAACTAATTACATGTACGACGGTTATATTGCTTATGTAATAAAAGCATTTATTAATTGTTCGTATAATTAAGTATTCAGTAATAACACTTTTAAACAGAAAGGTCATTTATTTAACATAATAAATTAAATTTTACAAATCTTGGTATTTTATTTCCGGTATTAACCTTTAAATTAGTAGACAACTATTCTACTTGGATTTGCTAGACGTAAATGGCGTATTAATGCATTTTTATGGTTAATATTTACGGTCGTTGTGATCGCTTTTAACGTTGGTAGATTACCAAAATGACACTTGTTTGCCTGCCTTGTGTGTTAATTATGTTGTTTGTGCGGGTGAAAGTTACTTTAGGTAATTATCGTTTAGTGTTTGATTATATATAATTAAACTGGGTTTATTTAGCGGAACAATTCCAATATGCACTTTTAGATGAACTTCGGACGTGCCAAGAAAAATCAAGCTTCAGAGCGACTTTTTATCTAGCTTCAGAGAACGATACGAAGTACATTTTACACACCTCGGTGAGTGTTTATTATAAATAGCTTTTAAGTAAACGAGAATTGTACTTTTGTTCATTACTTGAATTCAAATATAAAACAATGCAAGTAAACAAACTTGTGACCTTTTCGAAATGAAGTACTTCAGATCGTTTCGTTCATGTTAAATTCTGGAACAATACGGCCTGTAGCAAATGTACTGTTTTACTGTATTAAATTTTAATTTGTGCAACGTAATCTGAATTCTACGGATTTATTAAAACAAAAATTCATAGGATTAAATCTACCACTTTTTTATGGGGTAAATCATAACCTATAAACCTCGGAATGAATATTTGAAATTACGAGTTGATTTACCAGCAAAGGCGGTAAGATCTCTATTATTTCTCCGGCGAGATGTTCTACCAGCGAAGGCAGTATTCTTTCTCTGTTATTTCTCAGGTGAGATGTTCAACCAGCAAGGTCGGTAAACACTCTTAGAAATTAGATTTTACAACGCGTGCTGTTATATGAAATTGTTATCTGCAACTTCAAGGAGAATCAACTTTCTATTCATTAAATTCCCTTAATTAAAACATTTTATAATTAATTAAAATATCATTAGATTCGTAATTTAATTTTCCTGAAGTAGTAGTAAAGAATATTAATAGGACTACTTTCAATTAACAAAAATAGTTGTGCAGGCTTAAGTGCGTGAATTAACAAAAATCAAAGTGATGTATTATAAAGCGGTTATTAATATGAACTAATCCTTAAATAAATAAGTTACATTTTAATTAGAATAAGGTAATTAAATCAATTTATATAATCTAAAAATTTCCATCAATGGTTAAAACTAACATATGTTTATCTAATCTGTCCTGGCCAAACGTGTTATTTATTCACAGAGTGTAAACCCCCTGACCTACAAAGGTAATGTTTTGTTGACTGTAGTTAAGAATCTTAAACTGTTAGATTAATATTTCGTACAAGAAACTTTAAAATATTCCTAATCTTAATATTAATAAATGCAACGTTAATTAAAAGTAAATAAATGCATAAATAAACATGATAGTCGGTTAAAAGCTACGTAATTATACAAATGATAATTAAATGAAATATATACAGGATGTTTGGAATGAAAGAAACAGTAATTAAATAATTTAAATATATACAGTTGATGTAGCTATGCCCTACTTTAGCATCGAGTTTATACTTTAAAAATTACTTAATTAATTGCTCACAGAAGTCAAATCGATGCAGTGGCATAGATACATTACACTTTTAAAATATCTTTAAAAGTATCAGCGATTGATTGAGTAGATCCAGTTTACTCTCATTTGTATAGATATCTTCCGGTAGTTTCTTTTTAGATAGAATGAATTCCTAAAAGTTTTTAGAGTTATCACCTATCGACTCTTCAACAATTTGAAGGTATTTGTATATACTAACGAAATTTGAGACTTGATAAGGGTTTTCAATTGTTTATAGGTTTTTTCAACAATGTTGCCTCCGATGAAATGTTCAACTTTTGATTCAAACGGAGACTAGTGGTTGTAGTTTCGTAGTTAGAGCTGTCTCAATAAAGCATCGATATTTCGATAATTTCCACTAGTTCAATATTTGACGTCTTATACACTACTCCTTATCTTTCGACGATTGTTTCAAACCTGTCTCTGTTTTCTGTACTTCCAATTTCATGCTGCTCGTTCTGATTCTAAATATTTGCAAAGCTGTCTCATCCAGGTTATAATTCTACTTCCTTTTAATTTAGAAGCAAATTGCCAGTAGTTTTATGAAAATCTACAGGCGTGGATATTTCCAAATTAGTGATACCAAACACCAAGCCAGATGGAAAAGATTACTATAGTGAATCCAAACCAAGGTACTTCACTTAGTTGTTGGGTGTTAGATATATATGCACAAAGAAGAAACAAAAGTGGGACAATAAGATTTAATCATACATTTCTAAATACAGCATGAGTAATAAATAATAAGGTCTTCCTACATTTTGTTATTAAGCTGGTTGTTTTACTCTGTTGCAACGTTGCAACAGGTGGAGTTCCAATAACTCGAATTATTGTCAGCAGAATCCTGTAACCGAATGAACCACAGTATATTATGATAACAAAAAATTATAGTATCAGAAGCAACCTAAAACAGGAAATTTTTGTCACGTAAGACAAATAATTTCGATTTGAAATTACAAAAATCATTGGTTAGACCATTAAATATAATTTTCAACTGAAATAATATTATGTATAGGAATGTTATTTAGTTTTTTTTACTTTAATACACGATTTACTCAAATTAACATGGATTTTTGTTACCTAACGACATTTATAACTTAGAATAAGAAGAAAGTAATTTCGGGATCGAAAGGATAATACCATCAAATTCTTTGATATTAGTGTAATAATATAATAAGGTAGATTTAGTGTTATTTAAGTTAATCTTAAGTGGGATACTCTTTACCTTAGTACCACAATATCCATGGTATTAAATTCGGTCAAGATGTACACTTCTCTTGCATAGTTGCGCATGCTTGTCGAATGGGTTGTTTTATACCGTCAATGTGATTTCTAGATAATTTATAACCATTTACATTTAAAGAACTACTACAATCGTATACGATCTAAAAAAAATAATTTTGATTAGTTCGATCTTCAAATTGAGATCAGCCCAAATAAAATAACATTGTTTCGTTTAACCCTACTTCGATTTATTACCGCCAACTAGTGTGAATCGTAACAAATATTATACCTTTTTACTGTTTTATTTACTAAACGGGAACGAATATGTTTTTCGCCTGATTCAATTAATTCCCACAAACAACTCAGAATAACATGTAAATTGTGTTACCCACTTATCAATGCGTCTTTCTCTTTTGGTTCTTCAAAATAAGAGGCCGGCCGAGAAGCCATCTATTAGTTATATTTTTTTTAATCTAAACCTGTTTTGTCATGGTTTTGAAATTACGGCTAGCAAATAAACGAATATATTAAATTGAAATTGAATTATTAATTAATAAACAACTACATATAACGTTGTAACGTAACGTTCTTATAGCCCCGCTGAATGAATCCATAGCCTATTTCTGAAATGGTTCATAATGGATGCATGTTTATGTACTTTCAATGCATGAGTCAATGTACTAACAAGATCTTTATTTCTAAATTTCATAGACGATCCACAAACTATTTCTACTTCAAGTTGCTCAATAGAACACTATGGGGTGGTTGGATACGCTAATCTAGCTAACTGCATTTTTGTTACGAAGTCCTGAGTGTTTTCTGCAACCTTTTGAATTCCATATCTTAACTCGGAACAGTAAACCTACTGGCAAGTACTTACATTTGCTTCTAATATTTATATAAAGCAGAGAAGACGAGAAAGTATATCATCCATTAAAGCTGATAATTCGCCTAGAACATGTCTCATTACGGAAATCTAATGGATGGCGCATATTACATGTCATTCCTAATTTTATTACAATATAATGGAATAATGCAAAGGTACAATATAACAATTAAAATTATAAACCTCTTAGATTTAAAATCTTGCTTAATTTATTATTATAATTTAATTCAATAATGTCTCATGGATATATTTATATTTTCAACATTTTAAAAAGATTGATTACAAATGTTTGAGCTCTAAATTATAATAATTCTTCCATGGTCTGCTTAGTAAAAACAGGCCTGTAAAAATGTAGTTGCAACTTCATTAGCAATAAAACGATAATAACGACTTTATTCAAATGATTTACGTAACTAATCTATTTTTAATTAGAGTTGGGATGCCGATACGGTTTTGATATGTAATACGAATATAACTGAAAATGAGTTCATACATAACTTTTAGAATATCTAAAAATGCTGTTTTAAGGTTTAAAATAGTTTCTTAGTGGTAAATGGTAGATACAAATATAATCTTTATATTCGTCTAAAATTTATTTGTACCATACAAAACTAACTGAAATTTAAGTTGTTATCCAAAACGTGTTTAGCTTATCAATATTTAAGGAGGAGTCGGCTATGTTACAGTGTATTATATACAAGTTGGAAAGCGGCAAGCACCCCATAAGGAAATCCACAAGAACGAATAAGACGGAATTATTAGTTGCGTTTATAGAAACAAGATAGCTAGATGTCGAGTAGTTATTTGCGTGGCTGTATTAGAAATTTGAAACTTCGTTCTCGGATTTTATTAACTACTGAATAATCACGTATTCAAGTCAAATTAGTGTGCCAGTTAATTGTACGAAGCATGTTTTTAAGTAAAGATAGATTATTATACGATAGAAGAAAAAGTGCAAATAATTAAATTGTATTATAGTGTACGCGATTTGTTTGTGGTTCAATTTTCAAATAGACCAATTCCAAATAATAAGACAATTTTAAATACAGTTTGAAAGAACATGTTCAGTAGTAAATTACAAATACAGAACTACTATATTGGAAGAGGATCAAGTAAATGATATGGAAACTGCGCGCGTGTGCTTTAATTGAAACGAATCCCAAATATCATCTCGCGAAATTAGTGTAATACTCCAAACAAATCATACAACAATATCAAACATACTTAAAAAACAAATGTACCATTCCTATAAACTATCAGTAGTGTCGCAAGAAATTCTTGCAGAAGGTTACTTCCGTCTCATGGAATTTTGCGAGACTTTATTAAACAAATGTAACGAAAATCCAAATTTATTAAACAATATTTTATTTAGAGATGAGTCCTCTTTTTATTTACACGCACATGTGAACCCGGTAATTGTTTGTTACTGGTCACGAGAAAATGTGCACGTGGTTATCCCAGAATGCACTTAGTATCTACAAAAAGTAAACCTTTGGCCGGAACTGCTTGAGGATACAATTGGTGGCCCTTATTTTATTAATCGAAATTTAAATGAGAGAAACTATCTGGAAATGTTGCGAAATCGGATACTGCCAGCCTTACAAGAACGTTTTAACGTTGAAGAAATAATATTGCAAAAGACGGCTGTCCCGTGCACAATATACGCGATGTGGCCAATTGGTTAAATATTGATTTTCAAGATAGCTGGATGGGAATAAACAGACCTATTCGTGGACCCCCGCGTTCATCTGATTTGTCCCCTAATGCTTTTATTTATAGGGTTACTTTAAAATTCTATTTATGGTTATCTCAATCACATACCGGCAAATTTAAACGAATTACCTAACAGAATTGTGGAAATCTGTAATACGATAACTCCCCATATGTCAAAAAAGTGAAACAAAGTATTGTAATCGTTTAGGTTACTGTCGGCACAAGAAGGAGGCTTGTTTGAACATTTAATACAACTATAGTTTATATAGCTTCGAGGAAGCCATTGAAGTTATTATGTTAAAATGTTTATTAGTGCCCGTACAATATTATTAGATTCATAAGGGGTAAACATTTTAATGGTAATACGAATGATCTTGTCGTTAGTTGCAAATACCATCATACAAGTAATTAATTTCAAAATATAAATAGTTTTACACTGCAGTCTATAAAAATGACCAAAACATAAACGCCAGACTTGCAACTTCGCAGTAACTGCAAACGTGAAGTAAAACAAAACCACTTGGTAAATATTATTAGTACAGTGGACGAGCAATATTATTTGTTTCTATGAGGTGGTCATCTCTTTCCATACGGTATACATACATACATACATTTACATATAGTATATATATATATATATATATATATATATATATATATAT
>JAHWXV010605564.1:0-17455 GCA_024586415.1 Phrixothrix hirtus | reverse complement strand
CTTCAATATTTCGTGAGTACTTACTCACTTCTTCAGGAAAATCTACAAAATTTTTAAATAACTATAAACTAAGGTGACAAATGACGTATATACATACCGCTGACATTAAAATATAACAATATAAATAATGAATTAAATACTTCGGTAACTAAATATTAGACAAACGTAAGAATCAAGAACAATTAACAAGCTTAAATATAAAATTAATCATTTAAATTATATAAATTAAATAAATTAGCGTAACCATTACTTAATAAATTTGTATCCGATTTGAAATTCATAACATTGATTATAATAAGACTTTGACAACAGCGGTATGTATATCCGTCATTTTATGTCATCTTAGTTATAGTTTTTTCAAAATTTTGTAGATGTTCCTGAAGAAGTGAGTAAGCACTCACGAAATATTGAAGTTATAATAGCTTAGTTTTTTATTTTCTGCCGATATATGCAATAATCTTAATAATTTATATTAATCACGGCGAATAATTTTTAAATAATCTATTTAATAAATATGGGATTCTATCAAGGAATAAATAATATTTATGGATTAGTATACACTACAAAGCTTAAACAATGGTCCAAATACAATATAAAACTAGCAAAATTAATTAATCGTAGAATTTTCCTTTCTAGATGTAAATTATTAGAGTTACTGCCAGGTAATATAAAGCAAAGTTATAAGAACTTGGTGAACCTATTAATTACTAACAATAGGCAAATGCAATGGAAATTTTTTAGCTTCTATAAGAAATTGGGAGGCTAAATACTAAATTATGAATTATTAATAACGTGCCACGATATAAATTTTATAAAATTCAAAATTAGCCAAATTAGGTTTGATATTTTGCTCGTAATACCAATAAATATTGTTGAAAAATTAGAGTGGATAATAAATCATACATACGTTAAATACTTTAATAACGTAAAGTGCAATAATATAAAGAAACTTAAAGAACTTTATACAAATAGCAATCTATATGTTAACAATAATATTCAAACTGGATTATAAACTTAACTGATAAAGTAATTCCTTTTCCTGTTGAACATTTGTTATCTTTGGGTCCTAAATTTAATCTAAATTGTCCAAGTTCAAATTTACAGTTACCAAAATTGTTATCACAAATTGAAACATTATTGACTTAACAGATGAACAAGTTAAAGATCGTTACAGAACAAGAATTATTTAATACTATAACAAATTTTATGAAAGCAGCTAAACCTAGACCTGATCTTTATCAGAAATCACGTTCGTTAAAAAAATTCATAAAACAAAATAATGATATTATCCACAAAGCGGATAAAGGGAACGTTATAGTTTTTTAGAAGAAGGAAGAGTGTATTTCAAAAATCGAAGAAATGTTAAAGGATACAAAAACCTATAAACTGCTGTTACGTGATCTTACTTCATCATTACAAACAAAGATAAATAAAATGGTTAAGACGTTTAAAACAAAAGGTTGCGTCACTCATCAAACTGAAACTAAATTCTGTAAATACAATAGTACTCCACAAAAGTTTTATGGTCTTTCTAAAATTCATAAATCTGATGTTCCTCTTAGACCAATTGTAGCATCTATTGGATCGCCGACTTATGAACTATCTAAATGGTTATATGATATTTTAAAAATTTCCTGTGGTAATATAGCAAGCTTTAATATTAAGGATTCTTTCACGTTTGCTAATAAGTTCAATGATTCTCAATTACCCCAAGATCATGTTTTGTTTTCTTTAGATGTAGTTTCATTATTTACAAATATTCATTTGGAACTTGTTTTAGGGTTAATTAATAAAAATTGGAATTTAATTGAAATGAATTGTAACATTAGTTTAAACGAATTTGTTAAGGTAGTAAAATTTATTTTTAAGGTTAGTTATTTTATTTTTAATGGCAAGTTTTATTCACAAATTTTTGGAACGCCGATGGGTTCTTCTATTAGTTCAATTTTGGCTCAAATTGTACTGGATGATCTACTTTCAGGTTGCTTACCAAAACTTGGCTTCAACTTATCAGTAATTCAAAAATATGTGGATGATCTTATTTGTGCAGCTCCGGCAGATAAAATTGAAAATCTTGTTAACATTTTTAATTACTACAATAACAACATTCAATTCACTGTAGAATTAAAAATTAAAATAGCGTTCCCTTTTTAGATACTAAAGTGATACAAATCATCAAAGCAAAATTTTAATTGTTTGGTATATTAAACCTACCAGCTCTGGCAGATACATCTACTTTTTTTTCTCATCATCCCTTACATATAAAAAGAAATCTTGTTTTAGGGCTAAAAACAGAATTACAAAAATTGTTCATTCTTGGTTATTAAATGATAATTTACATAAATTAACTAATATTTAAATTAATAACGATTTTGCAAAACATTTTGTACATAAATTACTTCTTAATACTGTTACACAAGTCAAAGACATTAAAAATAAAAATTCTGACCTAGTCTATAAAAAGGTACCTTATCTTAGTGAAATTAGTTACAAAATTAAGAAAGCTTTTAAAAAGGTTCAAAATTTAAGAATTGTTGATTACTATTTTAATTCTGTTGGTAAAGTTTTTTCTAATCTTAAAGATGTTACTCCTAAATTGTTTAAATATAATGTTATTTACCAAATTTGTTGTTCATCTTGTCAACTGTGTTATATTGGACAGACTTCGGTTTGGTTTAAGACCAGACTCGCTTTACATAAGAGTGACTGCAGGCTCAATAGAAAGAGGTGTAGTTGCTATTCATTGTAACGAGTTTGACCATAAAATTATTTTAGACGGTTTCAAAATCTTAAATTATTCTAGTGAATATAAAGAAAGACTTTTCCTGGAAATGTTTTATATCAAACGACTAAGAATGTTAGGAATTTCAAATCGGACACAAATTTATTAAGTAATCATTACACTAATTTATATAATTTAGATAATTAATTTTATGTTTAAGTTTGTTAATTGTTCTTAATTCTTATGTTTGTTTAATTGTTAGTTACTATAGTGCTTAGTTCAATATTTATATCGTTATATTTTAATGTCAGCGGTATGTATATACGTCATTTTATCATCTTAGTTTATAGTTTTTTAAAAATTTTGTAGATTTTCGTGAAGAAGGCAGTAAGCCCGCACGAAATATTGAAGTTGTAATAGTTTAGTTTCTATTTTTTGCCGATAAATGCAATAATCTTAATAAATTATATTAATCACGGCAAATAATTTTTAAATAATCTATTTAATATATATATGTAGAAAATACATCTATATTGGGACAACTCTATAACTCTTATCGTGTACTTCCCAAAGTTTGGTACTTTATTTCGGCGTCTTTATAGCTTCGTATAGAAGCAGTGTCAAATGTACTTCAGCCGCAAGCTAAATGGATGGCAATGTGATATAATCAAAATTTAGGTACATGTAACCCAAAAGTACATCACAAATTGATGCTCGCCTAGATATATAAAGGAACGGAACGCACTTTACGCCCCAAAAATTTGTCTAAAATTCCGATTGCCCTGAATTATCTAGCAGCTCCGGCCGTAGCAGTGAAGCAAATGGGGTTCTACGTTTACGTTTAAATTAATTATGCTAAAATTCAGGAACAGCTTGCAAGTATCAAAAATCGGAAGAAAGTCGTAACTTTTGGGCGCCACCTTACCTAAATACCTTAACGGTTAGATTTTTCCAGAAATGCGACGGTAAAGAATCTTATTTCAAACCGAAACGTTATAATTTTACAATGGCATACTTTCTGATTAATCACTTAGTGTAAGCCACTGGATAAGAATTTCTAACGCAGTTTGAGTTAGACTTACAATTTAAAAATGTTTTACTTATTTATGTCTAACGTGCCCCTGTAAGAAAACTATAATTACTACGTCCATGGAGGTCTATAACGGTAAAATAGTAAAAACGTCCGCACTGAATACTTCAATTACAATAACACAAAAAAATAACATGGTACAGACAATCAAAAAATATTTGAGTATTCATTTACCTAAAAACTAATGTAATTCGTAAAATAGGGGACACCTTTTTGAGTTCCTATATTTACTCTAAATTAATGATAACAAGAACTGGCCCCGTCTAGTAGTGGTCTTAAATTAATTTAAATACTTCATCTAACTATATTTCTGTTCACTAATTAAATTTGACACAAATATGAATAAAATTGTCTATCCGTTACTGGATTGAAATAAGTTTTTCCAGCGGACATTATGACGTGAACAAAAGGGGGTTGGTTGTCGGATTCCTCGGAGAAATTCAGTGAACTAAAAATCGAAGAATGTCACTTACTTTAGGTCTGCGTTGTCTGCTACTTCAAAGAAAAGTGTGGCCTTTGTTTGCTGATTATATTGTACCTTGCGTACTGCTTCGTCGCATCCTTGCCTTCACTAACGAATCGGACAGGTGTTCGACGATGACCCTAACACAATTCGCCTTTTGCGATAGTAAGTCGAATTCTCAGTAATTCGGCCTCGAATACATAACCATACAAAAAGCTCGTCGATGATCTCCTCAAACTTAGTCTAGTCACCCAGACACACAGAAGAATGCGACTTCTTTTCGTAACGTTCAAGACTTTGCTGCCTGTTAATGGAAGTTCTGTCCTTGAAATTGCAGGGGGAAGGAGATAGGTGGTTAATATTTATTTGCAGAGGAATGAATGTTCTTAGGGGAAAGCTAATGTATTTTTTTAAGAAGGAGCCCCTATGTTTTACAAAACGTGAACTGGGATTTTTGAATATTGATGAATGTTGTTAATAATGGATTTTCAAAACGTAAGGGATTACGTTTACAATTTTGACATAAAAATGGTACTGGTAATTCCCTAATTAGGGTTTACTATTAATTTACTTATATATATATATATATATATATATATATATATATATTATTTAACTTTAACATTCACTACTTATTAGTAGAATTTGTTCCTAGTTAAATTATTGGATCAGGTTTTATCGTATAAAAAAATAGTTTATTTGCTAGCTAACGTTTCGGGATGAATTTTATCCCTTCATCGGGGCCTAAAATATATATCGTTCAAACAAATATAAATACAATCAAATTATGTTAAATAACTTACTAAATAAAAATATAATATTACAATGAAAAGAGTTCTGAAAATTTTAAATTTAACATAAATACTTTTTTGTCTTTTAGAAAATTGAAATGATGTTACAACAAAATACTGATTACAAAATAGATGTCGCATCATCATCGAGTCTAACATAAAAATAAAATTTAAGTTTTAAGTTTAATAAACTTAATGAAATCGTTATAAAGTATACTAACAAAGTTAGACTCAGTCTTGTTATTTATATAATCACTAGAATTTTTAATAGAAAGTGTTTCCTGAAATATTCTTTTTGTAAAGATCGATTATTTGTAAATAATTTCAACTAAATCAAGATTGCACTCATGTTTGGTGGTGTATACATGTTCAGCTAATGCACAACCCTGTGGCTTTTTATAAAATCCGACTTGCGTTGAATCAGGCGTTCTTTGAGTCTTTGTTTGGTCTGACACAAATATTGACGACAACAGGTATTACACGTTATGCGGTAAATAAGATTGCTATTCAGACGCACTTACAGATATTCTAGATATCGCGTTTATTCAAATCATACGCTAGGACAACAAAGTACAGCGCTATAAGCTTTGAAATTTTAGTTCAGTATTGACATTTTTGCACTTCTAGGACTAAAATGCCACATTTAGACATTTTCTTCCATGATTAAAGCGCCACATTCAATTTAAATGTATTAATATTTCACTTTAGTCCCAAGGAAGATAAAGTAAATATAATCTCGCATAAAAAACTAAATCCATATCAACAACTTAGATTAACCAATTAAAATTGCATATTACTAAAAGCGTTAGTTTTACTTTCTTCAACCCTTTTGATTTCTAATGCTTTTTAATCCCTCGAGAGATTATTTCTCTCGCAATCGTTCGAGAAATAAACTTCCTCTCTCGGGATTGAAAGAGGGACTTTTGTACCTTGCTGCATAATATACTATTATATATTATTTTTATATGCTATATAATATACTGTTGTAAACAAGAACTAAATTGCCTCTTTTAATCCTGAGAGTGAAAGCCATATCGAGAGAAAGGATCTTTAGTACTGCACTTTTGATAAATTTGAAAGCAAAAGCGTCGCAAAAAATAGAATTGTACGATTGTGACGTTGACAGTTGAGTCTATTTATCAAGTAGATATACTTCACGGCAAATGCTATTTAAACTTTATTTGCGGAGAGCTATGGTAACGCTCTCAGCAATATCTAATTTATTTGGCTGATTCTTGATACTACCATGAATTTAGGTTGCTCATATGGGATTAAATTTACTTTATCTCGCTTGGGACTAGACTAGAAGTTTTATCCCTTGAGATTAATAATGTCGCTTTAGGCATTGAAACAAGGGACTAAATGTAGCGTGTTAGTCTCGGAAGTGCAAAATATACTAATTTTTAAGAATATAGGTAGGCTTTAATGATATGGTAATAAATGTACGGCAGAATTTGTTGTAATAGCTATATACATTTAATACGTGGAAATTCGTTGAAACAAATATATTACACGCTTTATTATTATATGAGGTACAAGCCATTATTATTAAAAATAAAAGAACCAGTGTAGCTTTTTCAAAATTTTATTTTAGATATGGTCAAATTACTTGCCTTCTACTATAGTGCTCTTAGCCATTCTTTCCTTCCACTGCTTAAATACTCCAAGCCAAGCAGCTTTAGGAATAGTATCAAAGTAACACCGAACAACAGGATTGATCTCTTCCTCTGAAAAAACCTTCTTCCTCGTAAGTTCTTTTTTAGCCCAAAAAACAGTCAAACGTCGCACATTGGTAGATCCGGTGAACGCAGAGGGTGTTCTATTAGATTAATCTTGTTTGCAGCCAAATACTGCCGAGTTATCGTGGCAGTGTGGGAAGATGCATTATCGTGATGTAGCACAATGCTCTTCTTTGGCACTTTATTAAACACTTCCAGCAAACTGTGTTCGACGTACCATTTAGCTGTGGCAGTTTTCTGCTCCTCTATCCTAATAGCGCTCACTAGACCAATACTTTTAAAGAACACAGCGTTCATTACTTTCTTCATTGCTCGCTGCTTTCTGATTATTGTCTTATTCATTTATCCATACGCGGCTCTCTGGTCGAGTTCGTATGTCGAAAAATGCTAGGTAAGTTTCATCGCCTCTTACAATTTTCGAAAAAAATTGGTGTCCACCATTCTTAACCAGTGTTAGATTTCGTAACGAATTTGTACTCATTCTACTTTTTGAAAATCTGTAAGATGATATGGTACAAAACGACTTACGACTTTTTTCAGATGACGGTGGTCGTGTATTATTGTTTTCACAGATGAGGATCCAATCTCCAGTCGAGAATCTATCACGGTATAACTAGTTCTGTTATCTGCTTCTATAATATTCTTCACGGCAGCAATTGTTTCCTCTGTCACAGCGTCAATCGGAGAACCTGCGTCCTTCTGGTGATCAACTGAAGTTCTTGCACGTTCGAATTCCTTGTGCCATATGTAAATTGTTGCCGGGGAAAGGGCCTGATCGCGATATGTTGATTTCAAACTTTCTTCGCAATCATACGGACTTTCTTAAACTCATAATAAATCATTATGCGAAAATGTTCTCGGGTTAGTTTAATTTTTTCACTACGCTTGCGGAACTTAAAGCTATTCAAATGCTATTTAGAATAAATCAGCAAATGAAGTGGCAAATTTCAAGTAAGAGGTTATATTCTTTGTTTTGCATGGTCTACCTAATTTCTGCATTCTCAATAATAATGAGTTGTCCCTCGTATAACAGTATTCGTCAATAAGATACTCAAGTTAGTGTGAATCCAAATATAGCAAAGAATCTTGTGCGGCAATAATATTTATGATGGGTATTTATATCAGTATTTAATTGTTACGCTGCTTTTAAGCTTATGTAGAATTGATCCAATTGGCATATTTTATTTTATAAATAAAATTGATTTCTAAATCTAAAGAGCACAGTTTATTATACTGCATGCAATTTAGATTGATATAGTTCATACGTGTATGCATATTATGATGAAATATCACTTACAGATATTTTTATGAGGTGTTCTATGTTAATAATAATCTACAACTTAATTAGAAGAACAACAATATATTTAGATTATTTTCACTGTAATCCTCCTTGCTCCTTTCTTTTTAATTATAAACTTGGTAATTTAATCCTCCAGAAATTTTTATTTCACCCTTTCACTAATGAATAGACAGGATCTCTAAGAATCCACTCATTGTTCAATATAAATTCTGCAGAACCCACAAAAACAGTGAATTTTGTAACTCAATGCTGGATGTTATCTGATACCTTTTTGTTACTTCGTTCAGATACAGTTTTTCTTAGACACATTAAATTGATTTTCTCGACCCTTCATGACATTTTATGTGTTAGAGATTTTCTCTATTGATATTCCTGCGTTATTTAGATAAGTTTGAATATACATTTACCAATACGAATTTGAAATTGAATAGCGTTGCATAAATATTTGCAAAAGAAAGCAATTTTAAAAAGTTATTGATACGTAATTGATAAAATTTTACTGATTGATGAGAATCTAATTTATCACGACTTTTGGGATTACCTGTTATGTTTAGAGTAAAAATGAAAGAGCTGCGTAATATAATTTTGTTCGCTCAAAAGTAACAAAAAGCTAAGTATATTGAATAGCTTTGCAGCTTAAATTAAACTTTACAAAATAAAGAAGTTGTATTCAACTTTTAGAACAAAAGTGAGCGTTAAGGAAAAGCGAATTCAATTCATTTAGAATTACAGATTAAATAAGCAATCGGGATGATTATAAGCTTAATTTTTAATTTTGTAAAACGTAGAAAATTAATTTTTCTTAAAAATCTAATTTTTAACAATATACTTGTGACATTTAGTATACCGCGCAATTCACTTAAAACTAGCAACTCCACATAAGTAGTTTGATATTCAAACTGCTTAATTTCTCTATCTTGTTTGAATTGTTAAAACGAAAATTTTTTTATTAAAATGTAGTTTGATTTTTTCTGTCATTGCTTATTGCTCTTTGTGTCAAAAATGTGACATGATTGGATAGAGAATTGAAAGATACTTCAAACATAGGGTCACCTAATTATAATTTCTTTTCGAAATTCTTGACATGGTGGTTGGTTTGGGTGGGGATGGTTGTCACAGGGTTGATTTTAGTCTAAGAATATGTCTCTCTATTAACCAAAGTTGATGTGTTTGAGGATTTGTTTCAAGTTCTAATATCAAACAACTTACTCAGAGTAGCTCGTTTGAATTGGAATACACGCTTTTTAAACCTATGTCTCTCCATTTTCTTGGGAAATTCTATTATTTATTAAAGCTAACGTAATTCACACATAATTGCAAAAAGGTGGTAAGTTTTTCAGCTAACTGTTTTAGTACAAAACGATATCAGCTAAGGCTTAGCTTTTATCAATCTAGTGGATTTTTTTTGCAATGATCACCCCGTCAATTTAAAAGTTTACAATCATTTCAGGTCAGTGGTTATTCGACAACAAAGATCTTAAACAGGAAAGCCATAATAGTCAGACAAGTATATTCTAAACACAGGAACACAAAATATATCCTAAATCTCTAAATAATTAAATCATTTGATAATAGTGGTAATCACAATTTAACTACTCAGCAGGATTCAAGTAAAACTTCTTATTTTCCTATAAAGCAGAAAAGTTGTTCAAGAGAAATAAACTGAACATTACCCTACAATCAATATGCACTTCAGTGGAGTGCGGCGATTTTTCTATTAGGACAGCAACTATTAGTAATAAAACTGCGTTTATTGTTTCCCTTGAGAAGAAAGCAGCATTTTAAATAGGTATTTCTTTAATTATTTATTTTGCAATAGCTATAATTTTAAATTGGCTTTCTAAAAAAAAATAGAAGAATATTGGTTTTATTTGTAAACTAGATCAATTCTTCTATTTTTTTTTACAAAAATGTAATACACGATAAATCATTACTTAAATCAATAGTAGCCATTTAAAATAAAATGATCTAAAAATTTTAAATCAGTAGACATTACGTAATTTGAAATATTACCCTTGCGCAATTATTATGAAAGTTCAAAAGTATGTAAAAGTCAACACACAAAGTTGACACTATCACTGTCACTCAAACTTTTAAAAACAATTAACAAAATTTTGTTTGCACAACGACGATGTCAAAACATAGGCGGCTATCTTTAGTTTGAAAGCAGCAATTTATCTGCTTTCAAAACACTTATTCTGGTATATAGTAAAATAGGGTGACTCATTACTACCTGGCATGCTCTGAAGACCACAAGCGGTCGTGCTGCCGACTTTGAAAAGGAATCACATAACGAAGATTGTAAGTTAGTCATTCGTTCAAAGCATGTAAGATTCCTAAATTAATTTAAAACAGAACTGATAAGTTCCACACAGAATTATTAATTGAAATTTAGTGTTTTATAAAGAGCAGTTATTTTCTGAAATTCTTTGGGCAGCAGAGCTTACCTTTCTGCCCTGAACAGACTGCCACTGATGCACTTCTACGTTAAACTAAACGGCGCAAAAGTTTAGCTCACAAAACGCGAAAACTTATATGTAGGTATAAATTATTTGCAAAAAGTAATGCTACTGGTTAGCTTTTTCTAAGTTTTCAGCTCAATCGGTATGCTATATATATATATATATATATATATATGATTGCTGTTAAAGCAAATACCAACCGCTTCCATGACAGATTCTTTAACAAGCTAATCTGGCAAACCATTTTTCTCCGATTTAGTCAGCTCACATTATATTGTACATAATTAAAATATAATAGATAAATAATTTTTTCTACTCCTACTTAATGATATCAGTATCCTTGTAAGT
The DNA here is from genome assembly GCA_024586415.1 of Phrixothrix hirtus. NCBI lineage: Eukaryota > Metazoa > Arthropoda > Insecta > Coleoptera > Phengodidae > Phrixothrix > Phrixothrix hirtus. The sequence continues at coordinate 6,540 of JAHWXV010605564.1, read as the reverse complement.
TTTCTATTCTAAAATACTGTGCGGGACTAGTTCCGCGTTAGATACAATACAAACACAATTAGTGACATCCAATAGAAGTTTTAGCTACTACAAAGTATTTAATGGCATGGCACTATATTAACATTTAATGACAATTCTAATAAACAGTATAATAGTTATTGTTTTCAGATGAGAAAATTCAATATAAATTATTATATTGAAAGGTTGTTGGGTATAAATTAAATTATATGGCTCACACTGCCTAATTGTCGACAGAAACTTATATAAATGTGAAGAAATACAACATAATATTATTTAAAATTGTTGCAGTTTTACATAGCTTAGGTGGCAAAGTGGTTGGAATATGTCCAGCAGTCACGGGATCTATCCCAGCCCGAGGAAAATTTTTCTAAAAGTGAAATTTTTCAAAATATGATTATCTCATGCTTCTTTGCACTTAATTATTATTTTATTGAATAATAATTTACATGAAGAAACTGGTATTTTGTTGTATAATATTGGGATGACATTGACGTTTATAAAGTGCATACGCCTAATGCTAGGTAATACATAGAGTTAACTTTGGAAGCCAAACTTTCATTGTTTATCATGATTGTTTGATCTTGTTATCAAAGTTTTGACCGTTTATAGTCTTGCAAAAAGCGTAGTCTCCAATTCGCGTGAACGGCTCGTGTGGCGAACTTCCACTTGTGGAAAATATACTGATCCCACACTTGCTGCAAAATATAGTATTTTCCCGTCGATACACTGTTTAAAGGTAGAAACACAAATTGCCGGGTCGTGGCCGGACCGTAGCACAGCCGTCACACGGCTGAGTCTTTGTCGGTGTTCTGGAAACCACACATATCCGGAGCCAGTCCATGTCACGGCCTTGCACAGTCGATTGTCCCACACAAAAGGATCAAACTTTTGTTAGCTGACTGCATTAAACAATATAATCTTGTATTAAATTAGAGTTCGTTTCCTTTTGGTTACTTATTATAGTAATGTAAAAATATTTACTTTTGGATATAAAACTAGTATTTAAATATTTACTTCCTTTATTACTCATCTTTACTTTTATATAAAGTTATTTATAATCAATTAACATTTCAACTTTTATGCCATATTGTTTGAAGATATTAATTAATACAAGAACTATTTGTACTATAAAGTAGAAATGTCGAAATATAAAATAATTGAGGGAAATCAGATATGACTAGCTATAAGTGATGTTTATGAGGTAAAGAAATATCTCTAATATAAACATCTATAAAAATCTGGTGTGAAACAACACACGACTTTCTCTTACGCACATATGCCACATTGCCAATAGTGTCCACAAATTATTATATTATTGCCTACGTTTATTTTGGAAACAATAATTGTAACGGTCACCCATACAAGTTACTGAACAGGCGAAAGGCTGCTTAACTCCGGAAATTTTCTCTGATAAATTATTTCAACTCATTTTTTCAGAAAAAATGTTAAGTTTACGTAAAGGGGCATTGAATACATAATAACGGTAGTACATTTAAAAATAAAAGTTATAGCTGTTTTCGAGAAAATCCCAAAAAAACTTAAAAATCGCAAGAATAAAGTGCCACTTCCGGTCATTTGCTTTTAGCAAAATTCTTGACATGTCATGTGCAGAAGATAGAAAACTTAAATATGCAATTTCATTCATATATCATATTTAGTTTTTGATATATGTTGTACGCAATTAATACACTAATTGTAAGTACTTCCGGTTACTCGACTTTTGAAAATTTATTAGAGATATAGCTTGATTCATGTAAAACGGGATGAAGTAACTAAGAAATTTACTAAGTTTTAAAAAATCGTTAGAGTCAATTTCAAGAAAATCGCAAAAAACAAAAATTCGGAAAATATCTAAAAATGAAAGAAATAATGTGGAACTTCCGGTTGTTCGATTTTAACAAAATTCTTCATTTGGCATACCAATGTAGTTGCGGGTACAAATATAAATTTTTATTCTGCCAGAACGTTTAGTTTCATAGTTATTTTATTTTAAGTGAACGGTGTAGGTACTTCCTGTTACTCAATTTACGGAAAAGTTTCAGAGGAACGACCTAAATTATATGAAAGGTCATTAAATGGGTAAGGAATGAAATAAGTTTTAAAAAAAATGTTGCAGCCGATTTTGAGAAAATCGCAAAAAACCGAAAATTCGGAAAATATCTAAAAATAACAGAAATAAAGCTATACTTCCGGTTATTTGATTCTAACAAAATTCTTGATTTAGCATACAAATGTAGTTAGGATCTCATATACAAATTTTTATTTATTTAGGGCCTTCAGTTTCATAGTTATTTTAGTCACAGTTAATGGTGCGACTACTTCCGGTTACTCGTTTTACGTAAATTTTTTGAGAACTTGTTTTAATTATATGAAAGGGCATTAAATAGCTAAGAAACGCAATAAATTTTAAAAAAATCGTTACAGCCGATTTCGAGAAAATCACGCAAAACCAAAAAATGACAGGAGTAAAGTGGCACTTCCGGTTATTAGATTTTACTGAAATTGTTGCAGTCGCGTGCGAGGATAGATACAAACTGAAATATAAAATTTAGTTTATTTATGACTTTTAGTTTCGAGATATTTTGTTCACACACACACACGCGCGCGCACGCGCACGCGCCCGCGCCCACTCACGCGCACGCACACGCGCACGCGCGCACGCACACCCATACACACACACGCACACGCACACGCACACACACACGCACACGCACACGCACACGCACACGCACACACATACACACACACAGATACACACACACACAAATACACACACAGATAGACCAATTTTTAAAAACATGTTTTTTGGACTCAGTGAGCCCAAAAACGTGTATTTCCACTAAAATTTCGACATCGAAAATTTTGAACGAATACAATACTTTCTCTATTATATATTTCATATAGGTAAGTGAAAGTAAAAAATATATAATGTAATTAATTTATATTGGAGAATTACAATTTACCTTAATAGTTTTAAACCCTTTCTTTGAAAAAATATTATAAACTAAAAATGTTAAAACGCGCTTTTATCTGGGGCCCGTCATCGTCTAAAAATAAACGAAACTATTTTCGCAAGGTCTTGACACGACCCGGAAACATTCCACGACCACGCAACGGGTATGTGTGAATGATCCCATTTAATTTAATTGTGAAACCTTTGCACCGGTCCTGACAAGGCCCGGTTATGTGTGTTTCTACCTTTAAGCGGTAAAAGTATCTCCTGGGCCTTATTCATGGGTACAAATTAAAGCAATAATCAAATATAAGGTAACTTGATAGATATATGAGAAATTTGAAGGTTATTAAGAATGTTTGTGTCAAATTGTAAGCTTTGTGCAGTTTCAGTTATTTTTCAAGAATTCGATATATATAATTACAGGTTGCAATTTTAATTCACTTGTTTGTTGTTTCACAATTAAATATTTTTGTTCGTGTTATTAAAATTATCATATGTTGTTTATAACAAAACAATAATGTAGATAGCTTTTATTTTTGTTATATAAACTAATGATTCCATACTAAAGTTCTTTCTTTATTTATTATTGTATTTTGTAAAACAATGCGAATATATCTTTCCCGCTAAGTGCCGTAGTATAACAAGCCTCGACAATAATAAAACTCGACCTCTATGGTCTAGTATTGCCAATTTTTTCCGACCTGATATAAGATACAAGTGTAAATATTCATTGAATACTAATTTTTTGTTAATTTTTTTATTATTTAAAGGATTTTTTAAAAACTAGCATTTATATGAATTTATATGAATAAGAGAATCATAACTTTATTTTTCAGATTAACCCTTCGTTGCACAGCTGAATCACTTGTTACATCGATTCGCGGGTGATACCGTTAGCACCATTTTATGTATTACTATATTTTGTTGACTTTTTCAAGTAATAGACAAAATATTTCTGATTAGCCTAAATAACACTGCAAACCATTTCAAGAAAGAGACAGTATATCGCATTGCGGAATCACATCAACTTTTAAAATTCCCTTTTTTTTGATATTTTCTTTAAACGTCAGAATTACTGACAAAAACACAGAGATTGTTAAATAAAATGATTTATTTGCAAATTAGCATGTATGAAATCACAAAAAAATTAGAAATAATGGCAATGTGTTCAATAACAACTATTTTCTGCATAATTTGCAAAGGTGTCGGATTCTGTATCTCTTGTAACATTTGCAGTAACCTATCTTGTTTGGTGGTCGATCTATTTGCTCTTCTAAGATTAATCTGCATACAAAATAACCTTGTCAATACATCGACGTCTGACACGGACACGGACACAGTTATGGACACGGACATAACCACGAACACGGGACACGGACTCGAACTCGGGCACAGACGCGGACACGGACATGGAAGCGGACCTGCATGCGGACGCGGAAACGTGTATTTCACTAAACTTTGGACATTGAAATTTTGGTCAAAAACAATACTTTCTGTTTTACCTATATTTCATATTGGGTAAAACAAAATAAAAACCGATACAGGCTAATTCAAGTTTATATAGTAGTTGTAGCTGCAGCTTTGAAAATTGAAACAAATTTTAAATTGCTATAAATTATTTGGAAGGGAGTGCCTTTTTTACTTCCTGAAATAGATTATAGTGATAATTTTTTTACAAAACTGTAGTACAAAAATCTATATACCCAACTTCTCAAATTTTCGACTGATTGCTACTAAGCAAAAATTGTTCACCCCAATATTGATATTTAAATATATTAAAGAAAAATTTGAAGTGAAGTCAGTAGATCTCGTTTCAAATATCTTCCCCGGTTTCGACATAATAGTTGCTAGTGGCAAATAAGCATCATGAGATGAAAATAATTTTCTTCTAAATCACATTTTTACTTAAGGCAGTTTTTTTACGGTCTGACAGATAAAAAAATTGTGAAAGAATACACGAATAGCTTGAAAAAACGGTTGTTCTTTAATAGTTCAGGAAATTTGAAAAATGTTAGAAAATATACACAATATTGTCCTGAGTATCGAAAAATTTTGCGAAAAAAAGGTTTCTGCATATGTTTTTACAACTTCTCTTGGAATAAGATAAACAAAAATTGAGTTTTCTCGAAATTGTGATACCCATTCCATGCAATGTTTGCCTTTTTTGGGCAATCTCGAATAAAAGCATATATGGTTTTGGAAGAAATTGCGATACTACAACAAAGAACACGTATTTTAAAGAAAAGGTCTTCAGCTTTATACAAGCTATTGTGATCAGCACTTTTAAGGTGCAAAATTCCAAAAAGCGCTTTGAAGATTTATTAACCGAAATTCACCCTTATGCTATTAAAATTTTGCTCACAAGTACATAAAATTGAAAATCCTTTAAGATATTAATAATCCTAGAGTAAAAGTGTGATACTTTTGATCCTTTTTAAATTACTTTTTTCTTTTTAAACGAGTTATTGTAAAGTGTGACAAAAATAACACGCAGAAAAGCCCTATTTATGATACGCGTATACTTTGTTGATATCACTAGAGGAATCGTAATTGTTTCATCTCTGAGATTTGTATCCTTTTAACGGCTAAAGTTCTTTTTAACGATTTTTCAGTATTTGCAATGGCAAATTTTCGATAAGAGTTAAAAATCAGAAAGCATTGGAAAATGTAAAGTAGACGTATTTAAATCTGGGAAAGATTAGTACCTACATTTTGCTCTGATATTAGATCAAAGTGTAATATAGCACATAATCGTTTAGCTAAAAGTAATTTTTCTTTTAAGCATTTATAAGGAATATGTTAATAAAATCTTTTCGAAGTTTGTTCCTAATGCGAGGTTTTATTCTAAAATAATTGATCCTAGTATTTGGAATTTAGCATAAAATTACGTTAATGAGAAACAAAAAACGATTTATTCCACTTATATAGGTAAACTGTCGAAGACAAAAAGAAATCAGTATAGACCGTTTGTGTATAGAATTTTTATAATTTAAACTGGTTCTCTAGGAGTATTCTCCAATTTTAAATATTTATTGAGATATTAACGGAAAACCGGCTTCTCAAACCTTTCGGCGATTTTGTTTCAGATTTCATCCTCTAAAACCATGTCAATAGTTTGTGATTGATCCAATGTACCACGTACCTGCTGCTTAAATTTAAATCATGAACTGGAAAAGAAATTACATTTCGGTTAAAATCCCTGTCAATTTTATTATCTACAGCAAGCTTTTTTTCTGTACATTATAATAAGAAAACTGAATAATTTTGGATCTCCTGATGAGCCCTATTTTGTTTCAACGCTCTATGTATTTGAAATAGATTTTTTGAAAATACACAGAAGTACATAGTCATATTTTTCATTGAACAACTTTCATAATTAGTCCTTAAATTAAATGCTGTGAAACTTAAATCAATATAGAAAATATATGCAGGGTGTATAAAAATTGTTGTCGAATATTTCACTCACTTATAGTTCTCGTTTAGACAAACAAAAAAGTCTTTATCAACATGGGTCCGCAAGTCAATCATTTCAGAGATATAGTAGATTTTTAATTTATTTAATT
>JAHWXV010605550.1:0-12677 GCA_024586415.1 Phrixothrix hirtus | reverse complement strand
CAAGTGTGATAGTTAAACACGAAGGTTTCAATTCGAGTATGTCTCGATCAATATTTGATTGGGAAATTTGTTTCGGCCAATGTTGCGAAGACTGTGAAAGACAAGGAGGTCCAGCGCATTTTGAAGCAGGTCGGCAGGAATAATTCCTCGAGACGATATCCTGATGGAACATAACGCCACCAAGCAGCTAGCGTGTGTTCTTGAATGAAGGACACTCGATTAGTAACAAAAGTTTTAAGTTTGCAGAGAAGACTGTGTATCCAAGCTAGCACGACGGTTGCATCATACCACAGATACACTGAGTTAAGTGCAATGCAATGCTTGAATAAGTCAACGCAGTTACAAATCAATTGAGCTAGTAGATAAGCACCTAGGAGTTGAAGACGCGGGAGGGCGATGGTTCGTAATGGAGCGACACGAGTTTTAGAAAGCACCATTGATGTTGCAATGCCAGTTTCCGAAGAGCAACGAAGGTAAGTGACTGCTGTGTAACACTTTCGTGAGGCGTCACAGAAGCTATGCAATTGGTACGTGGCCGGAGGGATCAATATGGGTTGAGGGATCGAAACTTTAGAAAAGTTGTGAAGCGAATCAAGAAAGTTTGACAAATTGGGGACAGATTCTGACAACAGAGGGTCGTCCCATCCAAGTGAAAGCAACCATAGTTGTTGTAAAATGCATTTAGCCATCATGACACTAGGTGCCACCCAACTACACGTGTCATAGGTTTGGGCTACAAGCGATAATAGTTTGCGTTTGTTTATATTCAACGACATCAAATGCGATGAACTAGCAAAACGAAATATAAAATTATCAGTATTGCGATTCCATATAATCCCTAAAATCGATATACACGAATTTTTCAACCAAGTATGTGCTTTCACAGGAAGTTAATGATCGATCGGAACATCTGTCAATAGAACAGGAGAATTGTTTCTCCACTTGCAGACTTCAAACCCTCCAAGTGGCAACAAAGCACATAATTCTTCTTTGAGTGAAACCGCGCTATCAATTGAATCTGCACCAGCAATTATTCCACCTATGTTTTGCAAAATATTCGAAGAGTTGGGAAACTTATGACCTTCATCACGTACTAATTGTTGAAGTGTACGGAGAGCAAGGAAGGATGCTGACGCAACACCATAAGTAACCGTTGTCAAAACGAAAGTTTTTATAAGATTATCCAGCGTTATGCGCCATAAGATACATTAATAATGCAAATGTTGGGGATCTATTAAGATCGGGCGATACATTTGTCTTATTTCATTTGAAAAGACAAAAGTATAGCAACGAAAACGAATGATGACATCTGAAATTGATGGCTGTTATTTTGGCCAAGCGCACAACAAGCTATTCAAGGATTGGTCTGATGATGAGTCAGCACTAGCGTTGAACACGACCCTCAACTTAGAACTATCTCCGTGCGTCTTGAAGACTCCATGATGAGGGATGAATATGTTGGCTTCATACCGAGAGGGAGAGGTATCATATGGCCTAGCCGATGATATTCTTGCATGAAGTTAATATACTTTAATTTGAACTCAGGGTTTGAGTTAAATTTTCGTTCCAGAGTTTGCAAACAATGGTAAGCAGAATCAAAAGAAGTACTTAAGTCTTGAGATTGATCACCTTTGAATGGTAGCCGAACTTGATACCGACCAAGGGCATCTCTATTTGTGGTTGTTGAGTAAAACTCTTCGCAGAATTTATCTTCTGGCGAAGTCAATACCTAATGAGGTGGTTCTTCATGGGACCAAAAGGTTTGCAATTGAGTTAAGAGGTTGTCTTCAGTGGTCACGTTGAGGAAACACAACGAAGGAACTGCGCCGGTGAAATTGGTAACAACTTAAGGAGGGGATGAGACTGCCCCAAGAACAGCAAAACCAAATACTGTTTGGAGAACAAAAGTCAAATCAGGTTTTTGTCGAAATAGTGCTTCAATTATGATTGAAGTTGCAAGGTCTGCGCCAAGCAGAGCATCGATCGGAGACGGCTTATCAAACGAAGGATCAACAAATGTAAAATGCGAAAGCGATGCTCTGACCATGGTATCAACAGGAGAACGCGGGAGATTCGCGGCAATCTTGTTCAAGATGAAGAGCGGATTCGAGTATGAAACTAAGTTTCCAGCCAACGAATGTATTTGCAGAAAGGAACGCCTTTCGAAGATGTGGGTGTTTCCCATTCCCTATTACAGCAATTGGAACCGCATCTTGGTTACGTTTGCAACGAAGCGATTGGGCACAATTTTCCGAAATGAACGATACGTTACTCGCTGTGTCACTAACAGTACGAGCAACAATGTATTGGGTGTCTGTTACTTTCAGGCATACGGGAACGGTACGCTAGAGAACCGTTTTGTTATCGAATGAATCTGTGGTTAACGAAGCGTTATTGCAAACTGCAGTTGCTTGAGATGCAGTAGGTTTATTTATTACACGAGACGATAGTTGAACTGAAGTGCAATGGCGAATGGTGGTGTTTGGAGCATGTAAGGCACACGAATTTTGGGTTACATGCTGTCACATAATGTGATCCTAGACAATTGATGCACAACTACAGTTTTTTGATTATATCAAAGCGTTGATTGCGGGTTTGCTTTAAGAAAAATGAACAATACGAAGGTTTGTGTATAGGATTTTTACAAAATTTAGAAGTTGAGTTGTCTACTGCCAACACGGTGGTAACAGGTTTTGAACGAGACCAAGATTTTAAGTTTGGTTACAAATTAGGTTTTGTTGTGGGTTTTGACGACGAGATGCCCAAAAAGGTAGCAACATTTTCCTCTTGCATAGCTTGACTCTCAAGGAAGGCCAAAATCAATTCAACGTTAGGGAAATCTTTGGCAGCTGAGTGTTGGGTTTCAAAACGTGAAGCAAGACTTTTGTCAAACTTGGACAAAATGAAGGTAGTGAAGAATACTTTGTACATATCGATGTTTTTAATCGAACTAAGGGAACTGAAATGTACAGTGTATGCATCTAGGAAGCTTCGTATTGATTCGGTTGAACGACCTTCAATAGAATTTATTTTTAGAAGTTTTTTACAATGAAAGGCTATCTGTCTTTTAAGGTTACAGTAACGATTTCTAAGTATACTTAAAGTTCTTTCGTAATTTGCGTCAATGAAAGCCAACTTTTCAATAATTTTCAAGGGATCGTCCTCCAATGACGTAAGAAAGTACTGGAATTTTTCCAAATTATTTAATTCAGAACTTGAATGCAGAATTGATTCGAATTTTGCCATAAACGATGTCCAATCTGTAAATTTTCCCGAAAACTTTGGAATTTGTGATTTTGGGAGCGTAATTTTCGAACCACTGGTTGAGCGCGCGTTTACTTCGTCTTTAGAATCAGGTGCAGCTGGCAATATTGTATTTGCGAGTTGAATTTCAGAGCTAATATTTAGGTAGAGCGTTTTAATCAATTGGACCAATTGTATATATTGATTTTCTTCTAGGCCAATTGGTAACACTTCTAGATTATGGTAAACTTCCAGTTTTGTTAGGAAATGTTGATATTCAGTTTCAAGTTGTAATTTTAATATCGATAATTTTCGAGAGTTGTTAGGATCGAATTGTGATTGTATATCTTGTAAGATACATTCTGTTTGTTTTATCAAACGTGAAAATTCAAGAAGGGATGTTTTCGGCATTTTGATCGAGTGAACAAATGAACGAGGTTTAATACTATTGTAAACTTCAACGAACCGTTTTTTTTATCGACTTTTACAATGAAGGGTCAATTAAATTTAAAAGGATGTTTCATATAATTATTAAACCAAGAAACAATTTTTGTTTACATAAATCAGCCCAATGTGACTAAATATACAAAAAAAAACAATGCTAACGAGCAATTTTGAATTCCAAATATCAATTTGTAATACAGTGTTTCAAACAACGCAATCTGCCTATGTCTGCACGTGTTAGTTCAAGGGCAAGTAAGCTATACGAAATTTATTCTAGAACACATGTGTGTTATAATGAAGCGATAAGAAGAATTTCTGTATCTTATCCTCCTATACAATTAGGTTCAAAATCCAGTGAGAAGGACCAGAATGGTGCCGCTGGAAATTTTAAATTGAGATTGCAAATTGAAATATTCCCGGCACAGTTCATAAAACAGATATTAACTATTTTTTAAAGGCGTTGGTTCGCAATTAATAGAAAATGGGTTGCAAACATATAGCTTTAAAGGAAAATTTAATATTCAGACTGAAAACTACTTACCGAAACTAATCCTGTTGCTTATTTCTTTCTTGATTGATAGCGCACAATTTTTAATTACAAAAGAGGATGGTACAGGATTTTGCTTTAAAGAACTGTAACTTGGCTATCAAAAGTTTAGAAATAAAACTATTTATTTAAGTGAATAGCGTTAACAACAATTTTAGGTAAATAAGCGGGAGGAAGTTTATTTATAAGAAATACCTTTTAATTAGTATTACTATTGGTATTAACATACCAAGAATGAATTTAGCTTCTAAACTAACGCTCGAATAAAATCTAATCATATACACGTAAATGCATATACATGCGCAGTAGCAAGCAAACTCTAGCGCATACGCACATACTCGTACATAGCTGTTTTTTGAAATGAGTGATTATCGCCTCATGAGGCAATTTTTTTCTTTAGATTAAGATACGGTAAATTAATAATGATGACATTTTCTTTTATTAAACCTATGTCGTTAATGTTTATGTTAAAAACAATTCTAATATATCTGCTAAGATTTCAACAAAAATCTATTTACCAGGGCGCGGGCGGTCCGATTAGTGAGGTAACTAACACAAACATGGCGCCATAATGTACGCATGCTTGTCATTTATCAAATCTATTATATAGTATAAGAGAGCTGTCAAAGTTTCAGCCAAATATGTTCCGTCCTTTGTTTCTTACAGTTGTTTAAAGTAAACGTGTTAAGTTGTTTTGTGAATATGTACAAAATAGAATTTCGTAGTGTGATTAAACACTTCCTTATGGCTGGGAAAAAATCCAAACAAATTAAAGGCGAATCTGCGTCATCATTTAAAACAGTTTGTTTCTGGGTGAATGAATTTAAACGTCGCCGTACGAGTACCGAAGGTGAAACAAGATCAGGACGTTCAAAAGAGGTTACTACTGACGAAGTGATCACCAAAGTTCATGATCTTGTTTTAAATGACGGTTGATTGAAGGTGCATATGATAGCAGACACTATAGGTATAACTAAAGAACGCGTTGGTAATATCTCACATGAATACTTGGATATGAGAAAGCTATCAGCAGGATGGGTGCTAACTGTGCACCAAAAATGAATGCATCGAAGAAAGCAGAAGTGGTTCCATAAGCTAACAAGGCTATGGCCACCATATCTTAGCATACTCGTAGTGTTATCTTTATAGATTATCTGCAAATAGGCAAAACAGTCATGGGCGAGTATACGCGTTATTAGAGCAGCTGATTGAAAAATAAAGGAAAAACGACAGCATTTGGTGTTATGCTTTGCTTTAAACTAAGTGAAAATAATACACCACTTTCTATAACGATTTATTCAAGAACATATCAATTTCAAATATAAAGAGCATCTGCTCAACATTCTTATCTTACCCATTTTTTGTAAGACATGCATCGAGCACTTATTTTGAAAGTGTCTCCACACACATCAATTCAATTCACGTCATAACATATTTCTCCCCTCTTAAAATATTGATAACTAAAATAATTTATAAATTCATCTTATTTACAGGCTTTCGAATTCTATTGTTTCTTCTCAAGTGTTGTTCTACGTTGCCTTATTCTAGAATTTGTTCATGAGTTGATGTTTAAACGTTAGGTACATTCAAATCGATAGCATTTTTAGGAGTGATTGGTGGATTATTTTCAGATTCAAGAATTTTGGAATAATCAGTTTCCTTATCACTAATTTCTGATCTTATTTATCTGATTTGATCACGGTATCTTTTCCATTCTCTCCCGTCATCTAATTTTATGTTATAGTGAAGGTCACCTAATCGATTTTTATTGAACCTAATTTCCATTTATCCTTCCCCTGATAACTTCTCGCGACAACCCTGTCACCAGTTTGAAAATTATGTTGACTTTTACTCATTGGTAACATTAACTTGAATCTAGATAAGATTGGATAGCGAAAAACCAACTCAGAAGGGTTCTTTTTAGTGATCGGATGAGGAGTGATTCTATAATGGATTAAAATTTGTAAGAGTTTTATATGCAACTCGCTCTGGTCACTTTTTAATGCTCAGAGCTTAGTTTTTAAGGTTTGTACAAATCGCTCTGCTAACCCATTTGTTGCTGAATGATAGGGAGCAGAACGTTTATGAGTGATACCATTTGATACCAATTTATTTTTTAACGTTCACTCCCTCACAATAGAGACCGCAGTGGCACTGTCACTTTCCATTTTAGTTGGCACTCCATTTATTTTTACATCAATCCAATATTTTCCCACAGGTGTTTCGGTTTCTACCAAGTGCACGAATGATTCGACATTATTACAATCCTCTTCTACATTATGAACATTTCGTTTGTTGTTACATACTTTCTGTATATGGCCTTTTCTTTTGCAATAGTTACAGATACTACTAACATGTAACCATTTATTTGCATTATGCGGTCCACCGCAGCGAAAGCAATTTGTTATGCGAGCGTTATTTGAATTATTTGAAGGTTTAAAATTGGAATAATTGTGACTGGTTTTATTTATATCAGAAGAATGCTCACCTTTTTTTAGCTTTATGGAACGTCTTCTAATTGAATTTTTAGGTTTGCGTCTTATAATTTTTGTGCGCTTTTTGCGATGATTCAATACTTAAATGAACTTCTGTAGCACGTTGCGGTGTTAAATTTTTTATTTCTAGGAGTCGGTCCCTTATTTTGTTATTATGAATTCCACAAACGAATTGATTTCTTAACGCTTTTTCCAAAAAGGATTCAAAATTACAGATAACAGCCATTTTTCGTAACACCATTAGGTAATCGCGTACACTTTCCCCTTCAACTTGGCACCGATGATTCGGTGATTTCTAATGATTTTGGATTGTAGTAATCTGTTAAACATGTTTCAATTCTATGTAAGGCTTATATCATTCGGCGAATTTGGTGACAGATTATCACATAAAACATAGAATCCTTCGGATCCGAGATAATGCAGAAGACAATTCTTTTTATTTATTTCGCTGCTTATGTTGTAAATTTGAAATGCGGTTTCTAAACGTAATAACCAACGATCGCATCTATTTTTTGTACTATCGAAATATTCAATAAAATTTGCAGGAAGATTACTAGCACTAGAATTTACACTGGTTGGCATTTTGAATTTCAATTATCACTTCGTCTATATAACTTTTTTGAAAAATACGGCCTCATCGCCAGTTGTTATGCGTTTCTTTCAACTAAGTGAAAATAATACACCATCTTCGATAACGATTTATTCAAGAATATATCAATAGCATCTGCCCAACATTCTTATCTCACCCATTTTTTGTAATTTTTTTAAGACATCAGTCGGAAACTTATTTTGGAAGTGTCTCCACACACATCAATTGAATTCACGTCATAAAATTTGGCAAGAAAGGAAGTGTTGTTTCATTATGATAATACACCGGCTCATTTATCGATTATTGTCACGGAAAAATTAGTTGAATTGTGATACTAAATACTTCGACATGCAGCTTACATTCCAAATTTAGGTCCATTTGACCTTTTATTATTTCCAAACTTGAAAAAATAGCTTCATTGAAAGAGATTTTCATCTAATAAGGAAGTTATTGTAAGAACAAATGATTATTTTGAGGCTTTTAATTCGTCCTACTATAGTGAAGGCATTAAACGACTTGAACATAATTTGAACAAGTCAATCGAGTGAAAAGGGAATATGTCCAAAAATAAATGTCAAAAACTTGGCACATTCTTTTGTACTACTTACGTTAGTTTCAGACAACCCTCATATTAGAATTATAAGCTAGACACTAAGGTATTAAATATGAAACTAAGTTATGAAATTGTTGTTGATTTTTGAACTACAACCTAAATAATAAATAGATATTAAATAGTTTGGCCATGGACATTCACCCACACATGAATATAGGTACACTAACGTGCAATCAGATACGTATACGCAGCAAAACATCCGCCAACTAGTATAGTCATTATTATATAAATATACACCAAGACTTCTTTGTATATATATATATATATATATATATATCAAAGCTTTTTTATAAAATTGATTTAGGAAAACCCCGAAATAGCCAATAACCGATGCTTCTAAAGAAATCGAAATTGAAAAACACAAAAAGTGTCATACTGCATTATTTCTACAAACATTTATTGTGCTTTCGCAAAGCTGATGGAAATGGAGAATTATACCGAAAAGTTTTTAAAATGCTCGAGAAAAATTGTTTTCAATTAAGTTTTAGATGAACTTCAAACCGTTTCTCGAAAAAATCCGACAGTAACATTTTTTGTTTTCTGTATTCGGTACATGCGTTTATTCCAGAAAGAATATCTAACAGCAGAAAATTTATTATTTATCCCCAGGAAAAACAATCTTTTGTATTTAGAAATATTTGTGGAGAATAAACAGCGTATTTGTATAAATGGGGATGTTGGCCAAGAATCGATTTTATATTTACAATATCAGCGTTCAGTGGTCGAATTTTGGTTTAAAGGTTTTAAATGGAAAAATTTAGCTAGATGATTGTTTTTGTAGTGAAGCTACAATTTTGAACGGCTGAATGCTGACTGATTTTGTTTGTAGCGATAAACATGATTATCTGTAAATAGAACTCACAATACATATTGTAAGAGCTATGTTTTTCATTACTAAGTCAAGTAATGTAGATCATCTTTACAGGAACATAAAAAGCAAACCATGACCACCAGTTTATAACTTCTGAAATGTTCAGTAACAATTCTATGCGAGACTATTGTTACCTTCGGTGTAATCAATAAATTGTAATTTGATTCAATTGATATACATAAAAGTAAGTAGTATTCTAAATTATGATAGTTTTAGAACATAAAACTTTAGAAATAGAATTTAAAATGAATATTAGGAAAGACCAGCTTCCATAATTTTGATAACGTGGTTGTTTGATTCTCATTAAAGAGACTTTATGCTGGTTAAACTAATTGATCTTACTTCGTTCGAAAGTTTAAATTTTCTTAATTTTGTTACGCTAATAAAGAGTTAAGTATAAAATATTGTAGCAACTTAATTTTATCCAAGTGTATAAAATTTAAATACAAGGTGAATATCTACCTTAAATAATTATAGAAACATATTAAAGCTTGAAACAAGGTCTGCATCAAAATAAATGTTAATTTTATAATATTGATACAGCAAGACTGAAATATCGACCAAATTCAATAAATAATTCAACAAGTGTTTATATAGCAACTTACTTTGGGGCAATATTGGAGCCTTGCTGCATCAAAGAGCCAATGGTGAACCAGAGCGAGTTCATCAAAGTGAACTGATTTTCCAATACGTCTGGATCACTGTTGCAAGGATGCGGGTTGTCCCATTCATAAGGGCTGAACCTGCAACCACAAGGGCGCTTTATATTTCTGATTAAACTTACTTGGGTAAAAAGTCGCAGCCCTGCTGCATTAACGATCCAATTGCGAACCACATGCAGTTGAATAATGTGAAGTGATTTTCTAAGTGGTCCGGATTGGGATCGCAAGGATGCGGATTTTGCCATTCATATGGTGTAAACCTACAACATAATTAAGTATATCTAACAATTCATAAATATAGACGATTAAGCGTTCTATTTTTGATTAAAAAATAAACAATTATATAAATAAAATGCATCATAATTTACTATTGTAGATTACGGAAATGTATAAATTTGTCTCGGGTGCGCCTTCATTCACTGAAAAATAACTGATGAAATATAAGAGTGGAAAATTTTAAATTGAAATCGTTATTTAAATTTATGATAGTGGATTTCTATATAATAACTTTTACCTGGCTAAAATAAAGAGTAGCACGGAAACCCCTAAGTATGCAGTTGCCATATAAATCCAGACATCGAGAGAAAGAGGCGATAAAAAGGAAAATAGATTAGGAGCTTGTTTGAAAGGCTTTCTGTACAAGATGCTTATTCCTAAATTCATAAAAGGCATCGTAAAGTCTACCGCCTGCTCTCTGTCATAGGTTATAGTAAGATCGGCTACGGCTAAATCAGCTTTTTGGTCAAGAATTTCCTTTATCATTCCATCCCACTCCTTAGTTTCTTTGTTAAAAGATCCATATCGACCATCAGGTGCCAAGCGGATACTGTAGTTGAATCCCAGAATGTTCGCTATCTGATGAATTAGGTCTATAGCGTATCCCTCGAATTGAGCATTTCCTGTCAACATTTCGCTGGAATCCTTACGCATACAATACGGGTCACTCTGCAACGAAAACAACACTGTATTCTAGATATTTTATGAATAAAGCTTGATAATGATTTAAATAATATAGGTAACAATCTAAAGTGCTTACGTGTTCTCATAGTTTAGAGGATAAGGTTACATAATTTCATTTTAATTTAAACTCATTTCCAGCAGAATTACTAAAATATGTTATAACATATACATCTAATGTTATGTAATCCTCTATACGCATAGTTACGATTAACAGGACCTAACAGAGAGGTGATTTTTGTAGAATTAAAATGACTAAGAATGATGATAGCGATAAAGCGTTATAATCATTACTTTATCTACGTCCAAAGCTAAGCTAGTTCAATAAATCAGTTCATAATTAAGCTGTTTAAGATATTTAGAATTTCAATTTGCCTATTAACAGTTACATTCTGAAAACGTTTTAATATTCAAATCTATAAATGCGTTTATAAGTTTATCTCTAAGGAAGCTCTTAATTTTAATTGATTTCATTTCATTCAACACTTTAAGGTTGTTCTTCAAGTACTCGAGACAACCAAATGTGTCCAAATAAAGCTGGTTGTATTTTCATGTTTAAATATTAATTAGTCACGCTTTCAACATTAGGTATAGCTAAAGAAAGGTGCTAAGTAAATCCTCAAAATCGCCAAAACTAGAATTTGTAATATTCATATTTTATTAACTATCTTTTGAGTTTTTCAATAATATACATATATACCATAAACTAACAATTATTACAAATGAATAAAGTATCTACTACAATATTTAATAGAAATTAATCCCATAATATGTACTAATAAATATAACAAATGCGAGATATTATAAAAACAGAACTCAATTACAATTATATAATTTATTCTCATTAAATTAGCAATAAAATAGTCTTCTATTATTTCCTAAAACTTAGGAGTTTAACTAATATTAGTTTGAATGATTTATTTTGAAAAATTTAGATCCTTTAGCTTTCTTAATTAATACAGCATTTTTCTGAATTTGTTCTTGTCAGTTGTTAAAATTAATACAATTTCATTTAACCTTCTTCCCTATGACGTGTACCCGGGTATCATTATGAACTTCAAGTAAAAAATTTTCAATCGTTTGCTTGTGATTTTTAATTGAAACACAGTGACATGTTCAAGCTAGCTTAAATAAACTAGTTACATAAAAAAAGTAGTAACAATAGCGCATTTACATCATTATAGGCGTCCAATTTTCTT
The DNA here is from genome assembly GCA_024586415.1 of Phrixothrix hirtus. Classification (NCBI taxonomy): domain Eukaryota; kingdom Metazoa; phylum Arthropoda; class Insecta; order Coleoptera; family Phengodidae; genus Phrixothrix; species Phrixothrix hirtus. The sequence continues at coordinate 1,057 of JAHWXV010605550.1, read as the reverse complement.
TACACTATTTCCCGCAACGAGGTACCGGGGTACTACCACGATTTCCGTATGAAATTTAGGTACGTATACAAAAATAAATCAAAGCTGGTGTCAATATTTTATTACAAAATCTAGAAATACAAAAATGAATTTAAATTAAATGTATTAAGTTTTGTAAAACAAAATAGGATTCTTACAAATAGTAATAATTTCATAGATTACAATTATGACATTTAGAAATCGTTTCTGTATGTTCATTACAAATTGGATGTTTACATACACTGCATGATTTTCTAGTTTTCCTTTGTCTTTGTGCTGACACTCTACAGGTGTGGCATCGTCCGGTGATTGCACTACGACCGGAAGCATCGCTTGAGCAATGTTTTTCAACTTCAGCGGCTGTACTCAAAATAGGTTTTCCCAGCATACAATCAATTCCAGACTTCGTATTGAAATTTGGCAGCTACTGGAATTTTTGAGTGTTTTTCAATAGCCGGTATTACTAACTGCTTGCCCAAATTCTGCAAGAAAGTTTGCAGGCGGTCGTTCTTTTTTACTAAAGCTGGATTCTTTTTGATATAAATAATAAAGGCCGCCAGGCAGCCTATATCAATGATCTTATAGAACATAGAAACAGACCACCGACGAGTTTTTCGTTTAGTCAAATAATGGGAAAGAATCTTGTCCATATTAGCGATGCCTCCCTTTACTAAATTATAATACTGTATTATTTCGGGCTTATTCTTTGAACCGCTTAGTCTTTTGTATAATGCATGGTTGATGACAATATCACAGCTTTTTTGGGTTTTTTACATAAGATACCATGGTAATTTTGTCATCACTGAACCCAAAAATCGAAGAAAACGTTTCTCTTGTTTTATGAGCCAACATCTAGGGTGGAATATACGCTTTATTGCATTTTAGTATTCCAACTAGTTCCCATGATGGCAAAAAACATGAAAATGGAAGAGAGGTGAAGAAGTTGCGCAATGCTATATTGCGATCAGTGTTTCTCTCTCTATATATATATATATATATATATATATATATATATATATATATATATATATATATATAT
>JAHWXV010605425.1:0-13658 GCA_024586415.1 Phrixothrix hirtus | reverse complement strand
AAATCTTAGGATTCAATATAAATGTGGTTGTTTTATATGACTAACCAGTGGAACTAACACTACATGAGTGATTACAAATAAAATTTTCCCATAATTGCAATTTATAATTAAAAAAAGACTAAACAATGTTTGGGGTATATGAAACCCCAGTGTGAAGTTTATGTTCAACTAATGAAGTGTGATGTTCCAGGGTTAATGAAGCGAGCATATTGCTTTTAACCGTTACCGTAGCCTAAGAACTTTCCCATTGCGGTAAACGATTGCTATTCAATAGATTTGAAAAAAAAATTCCCTAATTAATTCCATATTTATGTGTAAAAGCTATTTCATACTTTACGTAATTTCAATTTTTAATAAATAGGCAGATTAGTTTACAATTTCAAAATTATTTGGTATCAGAACCACTTGGCATTACGCTATTGGATTTGTTACAGTAGAAAGAGATGAGAGAATAGGAAATAGGAGGTTGTTACCTTACTACCAATTGATATTAAGATTTCTATCATAGAAAGGGACGTTATTAATAATCAACTTGAGCACATTTTATATATCTTAAATTTTGACATTCTTTGAAATTATTCTGTAAAATTGTCTGGTCAATATGTCATGGAATAGTTTAAAACTGGCAACTATAAAATAACTACTAGCTACTAGCTACTAGCTTAAATAATACAGGGCTTTTATGATAGGACTGACTAGTTTATTGTTTGAAAAAGTTGTACGTAAAATAGAAAATTGACAAAACTAGATACATAAATATGGACTACATTAATGTAAAATATTTTCAATATTTCCACCACCTGTGCGAATAACTTGACGTAAACGTGTAAGCAGATTTTGTGTTGTAGCGCGCAACATATTTTCATCAATATTATCTGTAACACGAATTATTTCATTTTGAAGTTCCTGTTTGTGGTCTATTTTTGTACACTCTATCTTTAAAATAACCCCATAGAAAGTAGTCATATGGATTGAGATCGAGGGAATAAGGTGGCCAAGACCACCCATTACCATATCGCTATGGATAGCGGTTAGAAATAATGTTGTTATTGAAATGATGTTGTAACAAGTCCAAAACATTATTAGCAGTATGGGGTTTTGCTCCATCTTACTGTATAAACAACTCATTAAAATTATCACAAAGACCTTAAATAATAGGAATAAGCTGCTCTTTTAAGAGTGTAGCATAACAAGCAGCGTTTAGAGTGTCATTCAGAAATATTAGTCCAATAATACCAATTGAAGGGAGAGCACACCAATCTGCGCATTTCCTTGGATGCAGTGGAGCAGTTTCGTGAACATTCGGATTTTTTGTTCCCCATATGCGCTGGTTTTGTTTGTTGACAACTCCATTCAGATAAAAATGCGCCTCGTCTGTAAACCAAATGTTGTTTATGGTACCTGGATTCACTTCGAGAAAACTAGAGAATTTACGAGCAAACTGTAAGCGATTTTCTTTCCCCTGGTCACTCAGTTGTTGATAAATCTGTATCTTGTATGGAAACGTGTTTAAATATTTTCGCAGTATTCTATGCGTAGTTCCAACGCTTATGTGTAGAAATTGTGCAAGTCGTGAAATCGAATTTCTTGGGCTTCTCTCGATTGCTTCTCTAACTCGTTGAAAATTTCCTTCATTTCGTACTATTCTTTTGCATCCAACCACAACTTTCAAATTGTCTAGAACGCATCCTGTTGCTTTAGATTTTCTAACCAAATTCATTAGGCAATTTCTCGACGGTGGATTTATAACGTTAAAATGTTGTCGGTAATTTCTTTGTACACTTATTACACTTTCAAACTTGCGAAATTGCTTCACAAGAAATACTCACTGTTCTACACGGTATGTTGCCATTTTTAAAACTAATGCTGACATATGAAACTTAAACAATGTCCGATCACGGTGATAGCAACATACATGATAAAATCGGTATACCAAAATAAACAAAAGAATTAAAAATTAGTCAGTCCATTCATGAAAACCCTGTACAATTTAAATAAAAATAAAGCCGCCGTAACTAACAAGATTTATATGCAATTACTTCATACCGCAAGAATTTATGAAAACAAAATGCGCTCAACACGTGTATTTGTGTTGCACTCACAATCTTAGTCTTTATATTCACAGTACGTATGAATTTTGCTTAATCCAACAATAAAATTTTAACTATTCTTAAAGTTCTAAAAGGATATGCTCTTGAATAATGGAATACAATTATATTTTTGGAAATACTAAGATAAATCGAAAATTTAAAGGGTAATTCCATAATTATCTCGACTGATTCAATTAAAAGCAATTTGGATTTATCAAAATGGAAATAAGTGTAAACGTGACTTGCAGAATTTGGTGGACATTTTCTCATTACTAATCTCACATCGGCGAAACCCAGCTGTAGGTAAATCGGAATACATTCTTCTTTCGCAATTTAGTATGCTTAAAGCGAAGTCATTTCTTCGCTCTTCGCAAATCACATTCCTACGGAATTTCCAATTCACCTTAGAAGCGCGAAACCATTTTTAGCACACTAAATTCATTTATGAAAGACTGCTGTGACGACAATACATTATTTATTTTGCCATTAATTCTACAATCCTTAAGAAAATGCCTGATGACACAAGATAACTTTCCAAATAGAAACTATAGTAAACTAAAGTGAAGATAGCGAAATATAGAGACAATGCTACATCAAAAATAGCCTATTACAACATAATAAAGGGAAACAAGCTATCTAACATGTTATGAAAGACCACGCAACATTCTACAGGGTTGGGAAGGTAAGACCGGCCCCATCTTATTTTATATGTTTGGAAAGAAACGATGTTAGCTATCCTGTCTTGCTTACTGTCATTGCTGTTGCGTCAAAACTGTTTTGGTGTTGTAAAGAGTTGTTTTGTACAGTAAATAAGCGTGACTTATTCAATAGCATGGTGAATATTCATTGTAGAGGTGTACATACAGACCAGCTTTATCAATTATTCCAAGATAAATATCTGCTTCGCCCAGTACCAGCGAAAAGAGGTCTGCAAGATTTTGTGAGAAATGGCGTACGACTGAATACGTTACAAATGTAAAAAGGAATAGAACACCTTCTGCCCGGATACCTAAGTTAATAACGCAAATTACTAAAATGATGACTAAGAGTCCTCGAAAGTCTACCACAAAATTGCCTCAGAAGGAGAACTTTTGGACGTGGTAAAATCTTTAAACCGTACCGAGTGATAGCTGTACAACTGAAGGATCCCGATATGGATAAACGTGTAAATTTCTGCCACTGGTTGATGAACATGATTATGTGGGTCCGCTGATATTTACCATTAGTGATGAGGCTTGATTTTATCTATCTATATGTCAACTTCCAGAACAGTAGGTATTGAGCGACACAAAATCCTAACCTATTGTTCGAGCAACCTCTACACGACCAAAAGATCGGTGCGTTATGAGTACGAAACGCATTATTGGTCCAATATTTTTTGATACCGCAATCAACAGAGATGTCTACTTGACCTTTTTGGATGAAATTTATCCCCAACTGACAGAAGACGAGCTTAATTACTGCTTCTTTCAATAAGGTCGAGCAACATGTCACATATCTGAGATGTCACTTACCCGTATTCATCGGTGTTCACTGACGAGAGGACTGTTATTACAGGTTTATTGCAACCGCGATCACCAGATCTGTCGACATATGTCTTTTATTTATGTGAGTACTTGAAGGGAAAGGTGTATGAGCAGAATCCCCACTCCATTGATGAACTGAAGGATAACATGACGAATTGCATCTGTCTATCACCCAGAAGGAATTGACACGTGTTTTTATGAACCTTTTAAGTGTTTAAATGCAGGTGGAGGGCACTTCCAAAATTCATTATGAAGGTAAATACAGGACACATTCTTTATGTATTTCATTCCATTTGAAGTTTGTTTCATCTGCACAACCATGTATAACACGCTTACAGATGTCCACAGCATTAATTCATATAAGATCAAGTTAATTGGAAGGTAGGAGTTATTGAATAAATTCAACAGGTTTTAACCTAAAAAAATGATCGATCGAAATTATCAATTTCAAGCAAGTCAAAAGTAGAACACTAAATTGTAAAAAGCTTAATGGGTAACAAACGAATTTCTAAAAGGAAGATTGCACTATAAAATGAAATAAATATCCAATGGCGTCTAATAGTTATAATATGTGATTAGAAATTCAATCTAATATCGGCAATGCTACGAATAAAATTGAGGTTGTTAATAAATTCAATGGGTCGATTTATATATTGTAACGAATTCCGGAATTAGTAAAATTAATTTAAGAATTTTTAATGTTTTTAAGCTAAACTTAATTTTATGTTTCAGTTATTTGTTATTTAGTACATTTTTCTGATTAATTCTAAACCGTTTCTTATTAATTAACGTAAACTCCAATTTGGTTTTGGTTTAAAATACTTGTTATGGAATGAAAATATCTGTAGTTGAAAGCGTGGTTTTCTTAAAATATTTAAGTACTTTCTTTATAATTTAATTCGTTAATAAAATTCCAAGTAACTAAACCATCATAATTGGTTTTGTTTGCATTCAATTAGCAGCTCTATTGTTGTAATTATGCTGGATTTATGATAAAGTGCGATATCTTGAAATATGTTTTAAATTCCTTACAAGTGTGTGAGCACTCTAATGTTTTATTAATTACTCTATAATCCATTTATGCGCAATTGTGGTAACCAAATATGTTGAAAAATACATCGCATGATTTGTGGCCATTTGCAAAATTTAACTTTATTAATGATGTATTGAATCAAAACTTGAAACCGAGTTCTCTAAGCAATTAAATGTAGTATTAAATTTTTAACTGTTTATTACTTTGCCTACATATGTTTCGGACCTTGTAACAATTCAAACCATCTACGTGGCATCTACAATAAGACAACAATAAATTAAGATTAAATATTATAAATGTCCAATTATCTTACTCTAAAATCTTGAATATTTTAACAATTCCTTTGGTTTTATTACAAATAACTCTGCAGAAATACAATTCAAACATATAAAGGTAATAATATATCAAAAACTTAAACGATAAATCATGCATTTTTTAAAAAACATGTAGAGAATATATAACATATAACTAAAATAATTAATAATTGTATAATTAAAATTGAGGTCTAAAAAGTTTATATTTTATTTTAGAATGAACTAAAACATTTTAAAAAATTAATTATTGCTTAAATGTTAATAAATTAAGTGTTTTTATAAAAATTAATATATTGATAAGTCAGATTAAAAATATAAGATTAAAAAACCGATAATTTTTGCTTAAATGTCATACTAAAAAATAAATAAAATAAAAATAAGTACAATATACAATAACAGAAAGGAGACAATGAAACAACAAATATTGCGAGGCTTGAAGAAGTTTCTTAGCAATGATAGATGGTTGGCTTATAACTTCATTAACTAATTGGAGCTCAGGCCTAAATTTATACATGTATGTAGTATTTTTCTAACTCTATTCTAACTATTATTATTCCACAAAACCGTAATTTATATAACAAGTTGATTTCCGCTAATTTCTTTAACAATTTAAAACAAATTACAAGGGATATAAAACGCCACTAACTGTTGTTCGCAAGACAGCGCATTCTATGTACTCGCACTTACAAGTTATAAGTCATAATAATAAAGAAGAAGTTTTTTTTGAACTGACTCTTCTGATTTGGTCATACTGAAGTTATGATATACCTATGTAAATAAGTATAAAAGAGTTTAAACATTTTTCAATGTAGTTATAGTCATTAAAAAGTTGAAATTTGATACGATAATTTTATTCACCTGTCAAAATCTAACATATTAACCTTTTAAGGGTATATAAATACGTATTTCTCCTAAAGGTCTAGATTGTTGGAGTGGTTTACATGTTTCCCTCTACGCCGAAGGGACGTAGATTCAAACGCAACGGAGGCCAGTTAATTTCCTAGCGAAGAAATATTTAAAAAACATGTCTTTTTCTCAGATCAGAAAGTAAAATCGTAGTTTCTGTGTTAATGTGATGTTTGGTACTGGTGTTGCAACTGCTCCAGATTAGAAAAAATTCTAGTAGCGAAATAATCGTATTAGTTGCAGCCAATGGTGCCACAGGCATTTCCACACCTTAAAGTCTCAGCTACACGCATATTTATATCCAATGTATTATACTAACCCGTCCATTTTTCCAAATAAGTTTCCCTGTTCCAGAACCACTCATCCATCTCCAGTAACTGGATTGATTCTTCCACTTTTTTGACTAACTATGTAGTTTGGTAATTTTCCAACTTCTTTTGAAGTGCAAAATGTTACGTCATTAAGGAAGACCACGTATCTTTAAACAAAATTCAGGTGTTATTGGACAAACTGTATTCTGAAGTTTTCTTCTTTTTGTGTGGTGAGTGAATTCCGTTACGGTTTTTGGCATTGCCGACCACTTTGTTTTAGAGTACTTTTAATTGTAACTAAACAATATTAGATACAGTTACTCTTTTATAACGTTTAGCCTCGAGCATGCTCTACAACATAATTTCGCTCAACTTTTACTAATAGCATCGCCTCCCTGTTCAAAGTACAACCTCAGTAAATGTCACTACTTCAGATATGATCAATAAAATACACGATATGGTTATTAAGTACAAATGGTTAACATTAAATGATACAGCCAAAGTGTGTACTGCATTTACTCACAATGGACCAAAAATGTGTGCTAGTGCAACTATCTCAAGAATGTTCAGACCTTTTTCAGAAAAAGATATATGCTTTTATGCGACGACTTGTTACCAACGTCGTAAGGTCGGTGCATTAGTTTACGCTTGAAACAAAACCAAAATCATTAGAAATGGAAAAAGTGAACATGATGTAACTAAAAATCGCAAATGAAATATTTAACCCTTTAGACAATTTACATAGTAGGCGTTCTTGTAGGCATTGATTTTTCCTAACAAATAGTGAAAACTTGGTATCAGCAATATAGGCGCGAAGAAACATCGTGGGGCTACGAAGAAGGCCGCAATTTACGTATACGTACAACGTCAATTAGGGTTTAATAATTAATTATTTTGAATGTCAACACACAGTAACTGACAACTATTATACTACACATATTAGAAAACTTCATAATTTCATTAAAGACAAAGAAATGGAGTTGTTATGAGGAATTCTCATTCATCATCATAATATAACGGTGCACAAGGGCCTTACTTCAATCAATAATAGTGGGATTAGTTTTGAATTTATGCAACATCCGCCCCATTTACTTGATTTAGATATGAGTTTTTTTTAATTTTGATCGTTAAAATGGAGACTCCATAGAGAAGGATTTGAATGAGATCACACTGCAGAACTTCTCTAACAATCAGGGTTCTGAATTGTTTAGGAAAACGATAGCTTTTTTGAGTATTGGAACAATAACTATCTTCATGTCCAATGGGATTATGTTGAGAAATAATTAATTATATATTCTATGCTAGGAACAATAAAAACTGTATAATTCTTGTATGTTCGTGTCACCTGCGCTCGGTACGTTAACGTGTATTCATAGTTTTTATAATTAATTTGGCAGCACTCGAATCGCCCTAGAAGACTCAAAATTAGACATTCTTTAATTCTATTCCATTTTCATTTCATTTTAACAAATTTGTATCAATTTCAAGCATTTCTAGCTATTAGGGGTATTCAAATTCAAGCTAATTTTATTTTGTACGCATTACTATTATCTGTATTTTTACATTATGACTCAGGATATTGCTCATAGATTCAAACTTTCGCATCGTGCTTTATTAAAAGTTCCTCTTACAAACAAGACCAATAAGAAGAAGCTAGGTTTTTACTAGTATTTTATAAAAAACCTCGATATCTTAAATATATAACTAAAGGTATGAATGCTTCGAGCGCTATTCTCAGGCGTTTCTTTATGAAAGGTGCGGCTATGGCTTTTCCAAGTGAACAACAAAAGAAATGAAGCATCTGAGAATTTATATAAAAGTTGCTTAACAACTGCAAATTGCATTTACTAAATTTGAGCTATCTACAAAATCTCACAAGTTCTATACTTTTTCATAATGCTTTCCAACAAGTCTATTGATTTTAAATTCATTTCCTTAATCGCGTTCACAGTATGAGATAGACAATTTTCGTCGGAAATCTTTCTAGTGTGATTGATTGACTTGAATTGCTTAGAGTATTTGAAAAACACACTCTGTAAAATTAACTTAACAAAATTCCTATTTAAAGCTGTTTAAATTATACTTAATTAATCTAAACTAATTAAGTTATTTGCACTGACTGCTTTCTTAAATGCGGCAATGCTTTTGCGTCTTAGATCCACAGTTCGAAAAGCGCCAATCTAATTTATTATAAGGCGAATTACATACCTAACAATTATTAGACAAACTAATTACGGTATAATCTGGAAAGCGAGGCTGCTGTAAAATTATGTCCCAAGTTACTTATACTCCCTTAAATAAGTTGTAGTCTAGAGAATCTTCCTAGACAGCACCGTCGAGAGCTTGGGATCATCTCGACATTCCTTGACAAATTAAAAAGCAGTTCCTTATTTATTCACTAGTAAAAATTAATTTTCGCTGTGGAAAGTATTTTTTGACTTTATAGGTGAAACAATTTAATTTCGAATATAAAATTTTATTAACAATTTTTTAACGCTAATTATTGAAAATTATTGCTAAATGATTATATTATGTTAATTAAAGCTTTGGAACTTAATTTTACATCAATTAATCATCCTTTAAGTGTTTTAAAGATATTGAATTAACAACACATTTTTAATGAAGAGAAATGATCAACCAGGCAGCTAAAATTAATGTAGTGAAAATAATTTCTTAAAAAATGTATTTCAAAGTCGCGAAGACTTACTAATTAAGAAAAATGCCTTAAATAGAATTTATATCTTAGATTTTTTACTTAAAACCTGATTTTCTTCCCTACGTATTTTTTGAACAGTTAAATTATGTTTATACAGTAATATTTCTGTTCTAACTTACTTGCTGAAAATATCTAACTGTAAATAATGAACCGGTGGCTATTCAACTTTATTAACCCACTTCATTGTTTGTGTATAATTGTCTGTCATTTAAGCTGACTTTCACAATTTTAATTAATTTATCTAACAAAGATATTTAGAAATCTATTAGATGCTCATTTTTGAAATAAAATGTTTAAAGAAGCAATTATCGAATCTTCAAATATTTTCACAAACAAGTTTATAAAAAATGGTGAATTTTAAGTCTGCTATATTAGAAACAGCTTCGTATATCACGACTTTGAAATTGCCAATAGTTTCATTATCATAAACTACCTTTAGTAGTCGCTGGACGATAATTTCCATTGAAATTTTATTTTTGTTTGTCAATGCAATCGCTATCTCTTTCTCATAATTCAATTATTCAAGATCCTACTGAAAATTAGGATGTTTAAAGCGCACCTAATTATTCCAAAATTTATAAAATGAATTTATTTTAACAGCAGTTAACTTCCACAATCTAGCTATACTGCCGTCTTGACAAAAAGTGCCGTATCTACAAAATCTTTGTTTTAAGAAAACGATATAAATGTGTATTATTCTATATTATCTAAAATAAAGTGCTGAATATGTCTAGCATGTGTTATATTCAGAAATTCTGGCATGAAAAAATGAATGAAAATAATTTAAAAGCTATAAATAGATGTTTTCTTGTTAAAAACACACTTACGGCATTTAAAATTACTAGAACACAATTTGCAATAACTCTGAAGTCGAGAAAGGATTCGTTACTGCAAAGAAAATCAACATTTTAAGCTAGTATAAACTATATTGAGCAAAGCATTAATCTGCTTTAAAAGTTATCATTTTATAAATTTAACGCATAAGTAAGTATAATTAAATAGTTTTTAAATTAAAAGTTAGATAAAGATTTTGTTGCTGCTAAAAAATAAAAAGCTTTTGTTAGTAGAAAAACGCCTTTTTATTTTTCAGCAGCATTAAAAATCAATATCTAATTTTTAATTTATGTTTGGAACTACATATTTAGATACTTAGTTAATATTATTCACAATATTCATAATATAATTTGAAATAAATAAAGCATCCCAGCTTTTTCGAAATATATTTATAATATTATTTCTGTTAATATGGAGAATACATACTTTTTAAAGAACACAAGACAGAACTGAAACTTTTCTTAAATATATGTACCAAAACATAAAATGAATTTTAAAAAATGAAAATGTAGTTAAAAACAGACTTATTCGAAATTTTCAACCAAATAGTTAAATACATTAGATACTGGAATATTTTGGCAAAACTTAAGTCTATCTTTAGGTATAATGGAAGATAAATTTGTTAATATATTATCTCTTTTTGGAATAGATATACCCCGGCTTTCGAAATATCTTTCAGGATCTGCCATTTGATGTTTCCTTTTGGCAAATGAAATCTTCAGAAAATTTAGTTGTTTCAAATCGCCATCCAAAAAATTGTTTTGAGTCCAAATGAAGAGAACCCCGTTTTGCTACAATTTATACAAGGTCAGAAATGGAGACTCTGGGCCTTAATCTATTTAAAACATTACTTGGAGAATGATCTTTCCAGTGATAAAAATCAAAAATTACTATTGATTTAGTTATTACTCTTCCTGAGTTTGCAGCTGAAACAGCATTTTCAAAGTCCCGAAAGTCATATATTTTCCTCTGCCTTTTAATGCATTTTCCACTTGATATTGCAAGTTGTCTGTGGATATAAAGGTATAACCAGGTTCGAAATACTTTAAAGATATTGCTTCAGTGCTAACATGATCAGAGTATATTAATAGACAAGAAAGGAAAATAAGGTCCAGTTCATGTTCCGACAGTGCAATTGTCAAGCCAGAGTACAATATGCTTTTTATGCATTATGCATTTTCCACTTGATGTTGGAAGTTGGCCGTGGATATAAAGGTATAACCAGGTTCGAAATACTTTAAAGATATTGTGTCAGTGCTATCATGATCAGAGTATATTAAATAGGCAAGAAAGGAAAACAAGACCCGGTTCTTGTTCTGACAGTGCAATTATCAAGCCAGAGTACAATATGCTTTCATCACGATGATAAATGAAGAACTGAAAATAGGCACTAATCAGTTCTTCCTTTTGCGTCCTACTGTGGCTTCATGCCATATTGCTGCAAAATGCTTTCCTTGGGAATTTTTCCCTATAGGTACGAAACTCTCATTGAAAGCAATAATACGTTACGCAAAGAGAATAGTTTTAAACATATCCAGCCGGAAAAACAGTATCACTTTTTGTTAGTCTCCCGAAAAATAAATTGTCGACGGATCCATGACTTTTTGAACATCACTTCTATACATTTGGCGAGCATTATTTGCACGTCTAGTATGGCTACCCCATGCTTTACAATTCCACATCCAAATTTTCCTTAGAATGTGCGCCATTATACAACTTACGGCTTTCACAAATTTCGCATTCCTTTTAATACACATTTCTATAAAGTTCATATGAGCAATCAACTGTAAGATTATTTTGAACAAAATCAGAGTGCATCAATTTTATTGATATATAGGGGCGTGTTCACGCCCATAATGAGACACGCAGAGATCGTATTTTTGTATGTGATTATGTACAACTTGTCGAACAAATTTGCTATGCTTTGGGTGTAAACCTTGTTTGCCCTTCTCAACCGATATAGCCGAAGAGTTACACACTAACTTTATGATTGTATCGTTATGATTATTTTACCCTAATGTAGCCAAATAAAACGTTTTACACAGTTGAAGAGTTTCGCCTTTCTCATTTTTCAAATAGAAATTTATGGGTTTGTTTCTTCTTGAACCTCCACTTAGCACACTTTTAATTCTTCTTTTTACATCATTTTTGTTGGTGGTATGAAGAACAAGCAACTTCCTTGCTGTGCAATCCTGATTCCAAAATTCCTCGTTAATCGTTTCACGACTGGCTGTTGTTATGTTGTTAGTACATTTTCTTTTTGCAATAATCATTGCAAGATGGTTTAAGCTTGTGATTTTTTTTATTTTTTGCACTTTCTTCTTTTTCATTCGATTCCTTTGATTGTATTACTTTTCGTTTTCGTGGCTTTGCTTTTTTCGTAAAGCCAACTCCCTCTTCAGTTTCCATATTATTTTCAGTTTCTGAATTTTTATCGATTTGCCATTCAATAGTTACTTCATCCGCTGATATGGTAGATACTTGAACGTCTCGGCAACACTTTTCATGAGTGGTTCGATTGAATACATTATTTTCTACAGCTAAAGACTCTAGACCAAGTAACATAGCTGTCGATTCTAGTTCCGAAGTAGAAAATAGATCTACAGCACCTAATAAGCTTGCATCAGTTACGTTTGATTAATTTTAGTATGTTATTTCCATTGGCAAGCAGTTATCATCTTGGATAGTTGAAGATGCTATACTTGATAGAATGATCACATTATCTAGAAGTGGCCTTAGTATTATCACGGATTGATCTGTATCCGGGCGGACCGCTAATAAAGTATGAAATATTTGTCACTCAGGTTTACTGGTCTGAGACGTCGGCGTCGTATATTTTATAATTGGTAAATCTTCTTGATTAAAAAAAGTTTGGACTGGAACTGGTGTTGTGAAAATCTGTTGTGTTTCATTGGGTTTACGAATATTGCTATTTAAAGCGCGAATGTTACCAGCATTAGGATCTATTTTGTTTCCATTTGCAAGACCTAGTATCTTTTCGGTCCGCTTTAGTATTAAATGTTACAAACTGAAAGAACGTGCGGGAGATTTTAAGTTACAAATTGATAATATTGAGATGTAAAAATCGAATATTCATTGAATCAACAATATTCACTTATTTGTAACGCAACACAAACTATTCATAAGAATATCTACTAAAACAACTGATACAGCATACATTGTTCACTTCAAAGAGAACGTAAATATCTAGTAACGGAAAAAATCCACTAAACATTACTGTATCTTATTAAAATAGATAATGGATGCATGCGTACCCAGACGCAATAAACGTGTTTAACTAAATTTAATTACCTACGATAACGCTTTTTGAGGATGTAAAATTCCTAATTTGTTCATAAATATTAACCTGAGCATAACATAAAAATATGATATACTAAAATTAATTCTGACATTACACAATAATATACAACTAGCGAATTGGTCCAGCTTCTTTTCGCCCCATCAGAACTAACCTAAGCTACCATATTTCAACATACTTAAATGTCTTAAGCTAATTAGGGCAAGAGACAGGAAATACTAGCCCGAGTATTTATTCGATAGCTGTGCAATCTTTGGACAAAAAATGGGAAATAATCATACTAAAGTATTGGCATTAACATCTGCCGAAAAGCGTACTTATTTAATAGTTTGTATAACGTTTTAAAATAATGCTTTTGTAATGCCGGCAAAATTTAGGTTAATTTTTTTTAACTTTTAGATTAATAAAAATTTACTTACCAGTAAATTCCTGTAGTTGAAATCTAAAAGATGTATCTATTACACTACACACTGAATGATAGCAGTGAATTGAGATAACACAATGATAACCAGCGGCGGTTCCTTAATAAGTGCACATGAGTACGTGAACTCCCAAATAAATACGCATTTACGCATTAAAAAAACGAAAACATTTATTATTCTAGTTTTC
>JAHWXV010605424.1:0-12674 GCA_024586415.1 Phrixothrix hirtus | reverse complement strand
AGTGCAAACGAAATATAAAGTAATCAAAACGCACGAGTCGTGATCAACCAATTAAAAGTCCGCTTTTTAAAAAGAATCCCTACTGCATACTAAAGAATATTGCTTAAAACTGCCGTCTGCACTGCTAAATCTACGAAAACGACGCTTAAAACATTTTAAGTAAATATTCTTTCCCGCATACTAAGCGATTTTTGCTTATATTACGTCATAGTGGGTTGGGCTTTAAGAAGAACCGGCTTTAAAAATAAATAAACTAAATTGTCGAAAATATGTACTTTATATACTCATTCGTAAAAATATGATACTTTTTTGACTTGTGTTAAAAATATATACTAAAACATAAAATATGTACCGAGTATGGACGCTGTAGAACAACGATGAGGCTTCGGAATGCGGAAATTCCCTTGGTCCTCTTGAACTAGAACTGTTATATAGTCATTTCACCATGCCTACTAGAATTTTGCCGAATCTGGAGGAGTTCCACCGCCAGTAGGGATTTTTAAGGTGCCACGGGACCTACGATTTTACTTCCTTATCCGAGAAGAAAGGCATGTTTTTAAATTTTTTTCCGCCAAAACTTCGATCAGGTTTGAACCCGCGTCCCCTGGATGCAGAGGCAAATATGCTAACCACTACACCAATAGAGGCCGGCTAGAACTGTAAAACAGTACTTATTTACGGAAATAACAAAATCGGTGATCGGCGCCTTTATCTAAAACAATGTTTTAATACAACTATTGATATCCAGACAATGTATGCAATACATTTTTTGAGTTATTTTGGGTAACATGACCTTGTTGGGTCTAGTTGAGCAGAATTTACCTAATGTGCAATATTCCACAGCGCTTCACTGCCTCGGTCAGTTCTCGTAAATGCTCGTTCAAACGTCTGAACAGCTCAGCGCCCAATGACATTAGTCGTGAATCAAAACACTGTGGCGTCCAAAGTCGCAACAGTAGCAGCGCTATCGAATCTGTTTCCATTGTATGAACAACGCTGGCAACAGTGCCAATAGGACACTGGACGGTCACGTAACGTATCTTCATTTTCGGTCGCATGTTATAAGAAGTTTTTACCAAAGCCACTATGTCGTGTCTGCTGTGCTAACATTTTCGAACATTACCAGGAAAATCCGTGTTTGTAGGATAAATCTATTCTTGATTATAAAGAAAGGTAGAAGCGGGATCAAACTGAAGAAGTTTAGTTGAAACGTACTGTAAAAACCCTTTTCTCTTTGACTGCATAATTATAATTTCTACTAAAAAATTTGCTACTACGCTGTGGCATGGTGACACCGCAGTCAGGGCTAGGTGTGAACACCTACTGCCGTGACAGCGAATGTTGAGCACAGTTGTGGCAGAAGAAGTCACAACAACATTGTTACCATCTGAACGAGCCTTAAAGCAAATAGCTTTGCATGTCCGTAATGAACAGTAATCGATTTTTACATTCTCTTAACTATATGAAATATAGTATAAAGTCGTTTACGGACAACATTTTCGATGTCCAGTTTTTAGGTCCTCTGAATCCGAAAAACGTGTTTTTAGAAATTGGTCTGTGTATGTACGTAAATATGTGATCAATGTAGCTCTAAAACTAAACGTCCTAGAAAAGTGAAACTTTGTATTTGAATTTATTACCTTCCTAGCACATCCTAGTAAAAATTTTGTTAAAATAGAATAACCGGAAGTGCCACTTTATTCTTGCGATTTTTTCGAAAACGGTTCTAACGATTTTTTTAAACTTGCCACATTTCTTACGCTTATAATGCTTTATTATGCGAACTTATCGGTTTCGCCGAGAAAATTCGTTAAAGCGGGTTATCGAGGAAAATCTCCGAAGTTAAGCAGTGTTTCTTGTGGCAAGTTAATTGGATAGGTGACCGTTGCCATTATCGTTCCCAAATTAATATTAATGTGTCACAAATAGTGCAAGTTACGTTACATTTAGTTTAACCGATCAATACTTAATTACAAAACAAATTTAGTAACCAAATAACAATTACGGATGAGCTCGAGCTTGCAAAAGAATTACAATTTATTACTACTTAAATAATAATAGTTAAATTTCTCTTTAAAAAATTGCAGTTGATAAAGTCAAAAACATCCGATCTCTCGAACTTTGGTCAATTTACCAGTCGCTTCAATTAAATAACAAGAAGCAAACTTACATACACTTGCATGAGTCAATTTTAATACACATACGAAAGAAATATTCTATTTTAGGTCATCGACCTCATCGCAGATCTTTGCTACTGGAACTCCTGCATAGAACAATGGAGGAAAGCATGCTTTTAAGACCATCTAAACGGGAAAACTTGATTTTCAAACTCCTCGGGAATATCAAATCTAAAATATAGAACACTGCACATAACACTATGAAGCGTCTTATTACGTGGCAAATGAAAGTTTTGTTCCTTTTAATACTTTAACCAACCGACGGTTCAAGAACAAGTCCCCTTTGTAGTTTCCAAAGGACGCTAAAAATGGAAACGGGGTTCACAAACAAGTCCCTGCCGAACGTTGATATTAGCCAATGAAAAAGTTATGTTTTTCCGATGAGTGCACATTTTATTTAAATGGAGCTTTAAATATGTATAACTGCCATTCTGGGATAACAGTAACCCAAATTTGTCCCGAGACATTCACACACAACATCCACAAAAACTAAATGTCGAGTGTGGCATATTAAGTAATATTGTAGGGCCACGTTTTATTCCTAGAAATTTGACTGGCGAAGTGTATTTAAACATGCCAGAAGATGTGATTGACATACTAATAACACAGATAATAAAAAATGATCCAAATCATAATGTTGATCTACTTCACTTCCAGCAAGTTGGGGGTGCGTCTCCGCACTATGCTGCTCTTGTAAGGGAATTTTTAGATCAACGGTTTCCTGGGCGGTGGATTGGAAGATGAGCTCAAATTGGATGGCCAGCCAGGTCACCCGATTTAACGCCCTTGGATTATTTTATTTGCGGATACTTAAAAAGTAAATGTTTTGCTACTAAGCCTAAATCCGACGAAAATCTTCTCCAACGAATAATAGTTGAGTGCAGACGTATGATATGCTGGTAAATGTCCGTCAAAGATTTGAGCACAATTTTTATTATTATATAGAAGCAAATGGGTCACATTTTGAACATTATTAACGTAATGTCTCAATAAAATTGTTAACACACAAAGTTCGTTTCATTTAATGAAAATTTGTCACATTTTAGAATCCTCTTACGCTTTAATAATATGTTTTTTGACGTTGCAGTGAATTTAGCGCTTTCAAATATTCAACATTAAATGATGTGGTTGTTTTGATGCCTAACAACTAAAACGTAGGTGTCTGTTTCCTAAATACAAAAAATTTAGGATTTGGGTTTCTAAAGACGTTCCTGCATTAACTGTTTAAATTAAATCCACCAATTATGGTATCGTTATAAAAAGAACTTTGTGCTCTTTAAAATGATGTATCACTCGACCCCACCTCCTATTTAAAATATTGGAGGGGTAGTTCACCCCCGCTAGGGGGTTGAAGCGACAGATTGAGGAATATGCTTAAAATGTGTCCCCCTCAAAAACAAATTCGACGTGTCCGAGCATTTTTCTAGAAAATTGCCCAACCAGTCGTCAAACGAGAAGCAAACTTTTCGTTGGACCACCCTATATAGAAGAAATTATAAATGGATGAATTATTTATCCTTTTAAATTAATTTTCGAGTTTTCAGTTTCGGTAAATAGGAAAGAAACTAACGGCGATAACTTCAAATTAAATTTAAAATGGATAAGAGAAAGTCGTGTGTTGTCTCACAAAATATTTTTACATCTGTGATGTGTTTAAGTAATTTTCAGGATCATATTTACTAAATACATAGTGTAATATAGGGTTGGTTTGAATTGATTTCAGCGGCATCGATATTTAATGAATCGCTGGCATATTGCTGTAAAAGATTGCTGAATGTGTAAATCTAAAGCAAATACGCGGATTTATGCCTAGGGCTACACTGAAACCGTGAAATTGGAAAAAATTATTATTACAAAGGAAATAATTAAATTAACATATTTTGCCTATTAAAAGTTTCAAAAATCATGCACAGAGGCCGTTTTTTCTAAACGCATTCGAATTTCAAATTCATATTTCCCAGTCTTTTGGGCATTATTAGTACTAACAAAAATTTTCGTAAAAGTGTATTTGAACTAAAACGCAAGTTATGCAATAAAAAGTTAGGTTTAAAAAACTAGGTAACATAGAGCAAATGTTTTAATTATACAGTTTTTGATAAATTTTATTAATGTCACGGTATTTTTTATTAATAAATACTGCTTCGCTAGATTTGAGTGCAACGAATTTTAAATTCAATCGATTTTAAAGCTAAACTGATAGTACTTCCTCATGTTAATTTCTGTAAAACCAAGCACCAAGGAATGAAATCCAATATTTAATTATAACCTCACGTAAAAGTTCGTTGATCATCAACAATTCGCTAGTAGTTTGGAGGACACCTGCAATTCTCAAACAATAATTAACCGATTTTTTAAAATCAATTTTGATGAAAAAGTATTTTTGTGAATACATGAAGGGTAAAGAATTCATGCTTTAAGTTTTCGAAAGCAGTACATTATTTTGGCACAGTACTTTTATACATTTTTAACAAATATTTTCAGGAGGTTAGTTTTTAAAAACGTACTTAACGGCTAATATGACACGTGGTGCCCGTCTAATATGTTACACTATATCTTCTGGCTCCTAAAGTACCAGATTCTCAGAGAAAACATCAAACATGAGAAATAATCCGCGAAATGGTTATTAAATATGCTTTAGGCAGTAAAAAGCACCCAAAACAGTACCAAGGCGTTTAGTAACAAAAAATAACTTCCAGCTGACTAGGCGCACAAAGTTAAAAAATAAACCTATTGTATCTGCTGAATTCGAAAAAGGGCTTGCCGAAATATATTGGTAAAGCGAAGCTCTTTAGATTATGAAGAAAATATATCATGAGCTCAGCCTATTAGTAAAACAATATTACCCGTTCGTTATCTGCTGAGAATGAATGCACTGGCAAATATTGACTAAAATCAGTTTTAAAACGGCATTCTCACATTTCTTCCCAAATGGAAACATCGGAAAGTACAATATGATCCAATAAAGAAAGCGTTGATCAGTTCTTGGATATCCCGAAAGTCATCAGCTGACTGCGTTTACAAAATTCACTGAACAGGACTAAGCGCCTAACCTTTACAAACGCGGACATACGCAGAAAGTTTCCCTGATTACGTGAGTACTGGGTGTCGTTCATATGTAACCGTTTATTAAAACTTCTTAGAAATCATTTTCAAAAGTGACGTGTTCGATGAGAGTAATCTACTTTGAATCTCAGAATGCACCATTCGGTAATCCTGGAGTTTGTGCTCCCCGCGAATATATGTTGAATCTTTATAAACTTTGGTAACGGAAACTATAATTATTAAATAAACCGTATTCGATACCATCGAGCTCAATGTTTACAATGTTACAATGTTTACAATGTTTACAAAGTTTACATTAATACATTAATTAACAACTTCATTCTTTTCTAAAATCCTTATTGAATAAACTAGTTTTATCATCAATTTTGTGCTAAACGAAATTTGACTGTCTAAATCAACGCTAACTTGATATAACCTTTAGTTTTGTACAAGTATAAGAAACATTTGCATTTGCATTATTTGTTACAGTAAATATATTTTCTTGACTTGACTTTTCATTTATAAACGACTTATTATTACAATAGTAGTAATTATTCCAAATTCCCGCCAGACAAAAATTTTATTATTTGTAGTAATTTAATTATTTTAGTTCTAGCATTGTTATAATAACGGATAATTAATTTACAGGAAAAACTAAAATAAGTAAGTAAGGAAATTCTTATAATGTAGTGAAAAAGCACATTTAATAACCAATTCTAACTTCGATAACTGTTCCACGAGTTCCACGGTTAATTTTTGATTGAATAGATAAAATCTGAGCGACTCACAACCAGTGACGTCCTTTATAAATTAGACTTTAGTTTCGTCGATGTTATGGCGGCCTCCAAGTGGCGATTTGTCACCAATATGAATTCGGCCTGTTTTTCACGAACATAGCTTGCTGGCACCTTGAATGCCGTTATCGTTGTAATTAAGCATTTGCGACTATTTTACTCAGTGGCTTAACGCCGATCCCCCCGTATAAGACAATTTTGGATATATAAAGTATATGCTGTATATTGAAAAACAATTTAATCGTTATACATAAATTGAATGGAAGGCATTATAGGTTGGTGTATTTGGGACCCATATCTACGCGAAAATTTGTAAAACATTTTTTCAGAATTGGATTAGTTTTCTACAGATTTTAGTTCACTAAACTCTCGTGTCACGTATGCCCCTTTTTTTCGGATACCCCTTATCATAAATGTACCAATTCGGGTATTTAACCAACACGTGGTCAAGCGTTCATCTAACCCTTTTACGTTTTTAATTAATACATCCTAGCTATCAACTTACTAGATTTATACCTGTCAATAATTGATATCATCATGCAGTAGATTAAAGATATACGAAAACGTTTTAAAATATTTAACCAACTAAATCAAAATCTTAGTCGGCATTAGTTGAGAACAATGCCAATTAAAAATTACAACCTCTATGTTAGTAATATCATATTTCTGCGTTTCTTTAAACTAGAATAGGTTCCCCATATCTAATATGTACTAAAAATTGAGACACAGTTGTGCACGTGAATTTTGACCTTAAAGTGGTAATGGACTTTTGATGCTCCAATGTATCTATGCATTTTCTTGTTAATTACTTTGTTAACAATTGTTATTTATAAATGTCAGCACGAAAAATTAAGTTGGAAACGAAAAACAGTGGACCTGGAATTGGAAGTCAAAATTCAAATCGAAGCCCCACTTGATACATCTTAGCACTATGTCTTTTTTCATCAATCTTTGGAACATTATAATTTTTAATACAAATACAATTTGTGTAAAATTTTATTTAAAAAAAAAACATGGGATTACATAAAATTGCGAAGGGTTCAAATTAATTTTGATTAATTAGATAGAAATGACCAATTAAAGTAATTCACGGAAAATCCAATTTTGCAATCCTAAATATTCGTGTTAACTAAAGTCGCGTGCGTGCTCAATCAATACTTTCACAATCGAAATGGAAGTTACGTCATGGAAGTTTGATATCAATTTAGAATAATTTATAAAAATGTAACTTTCAAGTTTCCAGTGTAAATCTCTTGCAACGGTTGCGGCAGTTCCCCCTTACATACAATGATTTAGAACACTTACCGTGTGAGCTAGCAGCACCTTAATTGTGTAGAAGCACCATCAATTCTTCAAAATTCAAAAATGCAAATTTATTTTAAGGTTATTACAAATACGATAACATTGTATCATAAAATGTTAGAACAAAATTGAAATATACCTTTGCATCCAGCATTCTCCTCAGAGTAAGTGACTATAAATTCAGAAAATCGCTCAAACCTGGATGATATTACAGGGCTATGTGGGTCAAATCCTGGACCTGCACAATATGTTACGCGCAGCGTTAACCGCTACTGAATCTGAATTTATAAGCTAAATTTTGGACTAAGGTCATACGATTACGTTCAGCGGAGAACATAATCATGAACCCTTTTGATAGTTTGTATTAGGCGAGTTGTTCCAGATGTTGAAATCAAATTTAAGTGTGCCAGAGTGTTTCGACGTCAGCTAGAAATGTGGGCTTCGCTCTAAGCGTCAGTCTATACAGCTAGATTTATCTCTTAATTGTAGACTACCGGAGACTCAAGTTATTAACACGAATGTTTTTATTATAATATTTACACATTTATATACAAATTTGGTGTCATGTGATGGTCCTAAGTTGACAAGTTCATATACAGGTCTTAATTGGAATGTGCATTTACTATATTCTTGTTTATTGAGCTTAATTTAGCTAATTTCTACAGGCACGAGTTCATATTTCGGCATAATTGTGATACATATAATGCTAAATATGATGAACCTGCGCTCAAAGTATCTAATTTACAAAACATCGTGCATTCCACTTGATGAGGTTTGCTCGTAGTTAAACACTTTAGCAAATTTCTCTATTGCAATAGCTGTAATTGATTGATATTTTAAATAAATATAATTTCAAATTATAATATTCTTAATATTATTAAATATTATTTTTTATCTAATTCTATGAGAAAACTTTATTTACAGAACGTACTTATTTTTATACCGCTTATATCTAGTTTGCTGATTTCTTAGAACATGTTTCTAGAAGGTCAAGTTCAATACAATTCTGAAGTTTTAAAAGGTATTTATACATATTTAGTTGACACTAACGTTATTTTATATTTTGTAGTTAGTGTAAATGTTCATTATATTAATTATAGTTCATAGAATTCGTTATTCATGGTCATTAATTATTATACACCTATTGCCCGTGTTCCTATTTTTAGTTTATTATTGATTAATGGTGTGTGCAGACATTGTTTGTATTACCGGGGGCACTTTTAAAGTTTCTGTTCAATAGTTTGAATACTGAGTTTTATATGCACATATCTTGCAAATATCTGATTTTTAATAAACAATAATTGCCATAGATGTCTTCTTTTTATTTATTTTTGGACATTTACTCTAATAGTTCAAAGACTTGGCATTATTTGATTTTGACGTTAAATTGTTCTGCTCACCAGCCGAATTATTCGTACTGCATTCGAAATATAAATGAACACAGTACACTATATACACAACATGATTTATACGTGCTAAGGTGGCAACGTTTAATTTTCATTTTAACTTATCTGAGCTTCGAATGAACCCATGTTTCTCAAAAATGAGTCCAAATTATCAATATGTTTTTCAATGAATTGTGAAATAAATTCGAGTTAACCGTGTTGAAATTATCCAGAGACGAATACACATGTTTATAAATATTAATTATACAGGGTGTTTAAAATTAAATACTCAAACCTCCGAGGGTTGTCGAGGAAGCCAAACAGTTTTGGGTTTGTAACGATTACACGTAGCATTGCTCTACTTACAACGAGCACTTAAAAAAACTATTAATCGACATGCGTTGCTCCAGGACGACATGAGGCTATTATTATATTGTAGCAACACAAAATCAGTCGTTTGTTGTTGTGTATTAAGTGCAGAATGATGGAGTACTACACAATGACGAAACAAATTGACTTGCTCTAAGTTTATCGTGCATGGCTTTTTTACCTTTAGTAGTGTCTTACACAGCAAGTATCCACGGACAACAAAGTAATACATAGGTTGGACCTAGTGGCCATAAAGTTTCATGTAACGCCAGGAATGCTTTTTTATAAACTACACTTTAACGTCCGATTCTGCATAAAAGTACATAATAGAACGGACTCGAATATTTGACAATTAGATCATTTAAAAGCAGTGACGCGTTGGAACACCACGATTGCCGCTCAAGGGTAAAACTGTCATTTCAGGAGGGGGGCAATCTACAAATCAATTTCGTGAATATTTTCTAACCTTTTTGGGACTTTCTGCAACAAATTGCTGACCTCAGTGATTAGATCATATTTTGATAAAAATTCTCGAAGTTCAACGGAAAAGCGTCCGCTACACTACCGCTTCTAATTAAAGCAGCGCCAGTATCTTTCGCTCGGCAGCCAAAATCACGGTTTGCTGCGTAAGCCTCTCATATTCGGAATAAAACGCATTTCACACACTTTTCAAGGCGTAATAAGAATTTTTTATGCCCAAATTTTTTATTTCGCAACTTTTTGGGATATTCGTGACCAACTTTGATGATTTTCGTTTCCTGTGTATTGTGAAAAAGCGTCATTAAGAGTTGCCGTTTAAAATGTTAAAAATTTAAGTGCGATTTTATCAACTCATGAATAAAACAAAAAACCCGTTGGTAGTCCAACTTTAACTGTACGCGTCGCTTCGGAAAAGAAAGCACATCAAAATATTTCCGTGTTCAAAGAACAGTATCATCATGCAGAGAAAATGTACATAGCCGGCAGTTATTGCAGTGCATAAAATAGAAATGGCGTGACTCTAAAACGCCTACTGCGCAAAGAAGACGATTTTGGCATCACTTCAATTGCAAATATTTGTTGCTCAAAACTCGCCGATCAATTATTTCTAGTAATCTAAAAAATCGATAATGTAAAAGGTTAGTCTCTTAATTATTTAGTAATTTTCTGAATGAAAATTGTACACAGTGCGATTTTCCAGTTTATCAAAGAACTTGTTACATTAAAAACTGATTTCAAGCCACAGGAAATATTTGCTAAACTTTTGTAACTACGAGCATAAGGCGTCGGAAAGCTCAACGAAGTAAGAGTCGGGTGTTCGTTATTCACCTTAGATCCGAAACATGAAAGTGTTGAAAACTGGAAATACTGTTTAATTCAGACAGCTCCACTGGTAATGGGTGTTGTAATATGAAAATCCGCTGCCGGTCGGAGATCCAATAGCCAACTGAAACTGCGAAAATTAAGAATTTGTTTGCCTTACACTTGCCTCTTTACTATTAACACAAGCGCTATGAAAATTAAACTGTAATACTAAATTCCAAAGTTACAAATCAAAGATTCAAAAATATCTACTAAATATAACATCATCAAAATATTGGATACATCTTCAGTAAATAATTCGCGCGCAAAAGAACTTTAGAAAAATAAATACACAATCTAAAGGTATTCATTAATTCCAAGATTTATTTATTGTCTACTTGCAAAAACATATTAATTTAACAATAATTTTAAGATTTACTGCACAACAGGCTTAAATGCATTTTGCAGATTTAATTTAATTTTAAGCTCAATGCATACAATAGATTAAATGGCAACATTTGTTAAAAAATTGTTGAATTAACGTAAGCTACTTCTAAGGTAACAAAAACCTGGTTTTAAAGTAAAGGTGTAAAAGTAAAAAACCCGAATTTGTCAGTCTATGCTTCAATTGTAGATTTCTAAATGTTAATCAACAAGAGAAGTTAAAACGAGCGAAACACGCGAATTAATTACAAATATTAGTAATAAACTGAAGCAACAACATAAATTGGTACAATACAGTTTAACGAAGACAAGATTTTCAAACAAAAACTGAAATAACAATGAAAATTTGTACCTTAAAATTAGCAGAAACCCTGCGATAGAACGACGCTGGAATTGCATCTTCGGAGATCCAACGGGGATAATGAAGACGATTATTTATATTAATATTACTTGATGTCAACGTTGACGAAAGAAAGTAAAACCAATTGTGTGCAAAGCAAAACCCTCCAAAGATATGTAATGTAAACTTTTAGTACACCTGTTGAATTTAAACATACGAACAGCTCAAAAGCTATCAACCTTTGGAGTTTCTCATAAACTGAAGCTTTTCATATTTCTGCGTAGCATGACGCAGAAAATTTTGATATGTAACTTCAAGGTCTTCTAGCTACTGAATGTTACAATCCTGTTTTTACCCATTTCAAATTTATTTCCTTCTTTATTAAATATTTTTCTGCGCGTGTTTGTTTTGTTAATGTTAATGTGCTAGGAATTATTAATCTTTAATAATAGTTAAATGACTCCGTTGATGATAATAAATATGCAAATTTTCTTTTAAAATATGAGCAATACTTGTGAAACGCTTTTGGTTTTAAGCATAATGTATGTATATAAAATGTGTTTAATTACTCTTTGCATAATTTCGATAAACCTGTATATAGAAATAGCATGTTTAATTCAATATAGTTTATTTTTATAATAAAAAGTACCTGTTTTGATAAAACGTAATTCAGTTAAGAAAAAATCATTTAAATGATGTTAGTCTTGTTGGAAATTATTTTATTCAAGGAAATATGCTTTTAGCTGTCATGTAAATGGATTGTTGCAATATTTTAAAATAGTAACCATGTTTTTATGGTATCAGCACATTTTTTACACTGTTCAAGTTTTAATGCATTATTACATTCGTCAATTCACGGGTTTTCAGTGCGTATTGTTTCGCGCTAGACGTTTCCTTTTTGAAATAATAACATCTCATCGGTGAAATTGAACTTTCCTCTTGATGCAATCCATCGCGTCGCTTGCTTCATTTTCCTTTTGGTAACCGAAAAACAGACACCTTGGCCGGAGTTCTGAAATTTTAAAGGAAAGAATATCTATTATCTTTATCTTCTTAACCAGCAGTTTTCGTGGATTTTATATTTCTTGTAGAAATTCAATCACCTGGAAGTGGAGTGGTCCGACATTTACCTTGCTAGGCAGCTAATGAAATAAAAACCGAATACAAGCTTCACAGTCCAGGCATTATCGCATTTTCTTATGGTAATACGGAAAAAAATGGGAACAAATGAGAATGAAAATACTGGAACACATATATCACGCAAACTAGGCTTTGGATACACTTCAATTGATGAATTTCCATCAATCCAAATGGGATCGACACTTCAGTTAGAAGTTCTTTTTAATGAAACTGTTATACACTTTGTTAAAATCGTTTGAATAATATCTAGAGATCGTTGCCAAAAATATGTAATACAAAAGTTTATACATATACTGGGTGTCCTATTTATCTTGAGACAACGAAATAGTTTAAAAAGTAAGGGTTGTACGAAAAAATGTCCCAAATAAAATTTGTACAGCATCAAAGGGGGCATTTACTT
>JAHWXV010605392.1:0-24031 GCA_024586415.1 Phrixothrix hirtus | reverse complement strand
AAGTGGGATCACATTGAAGTTGTGCTCTCAGTGTTTTTGTATTCGCTGTAGTGTAAAGACGTTTGTTTCGGATTGTGCACCCCCAAGACATAACACTACGTGCCGCCACTGTATCACATATATTTATTTAAAATGATCAATATACAGAAAATTAATCGAAATACTCGTAATTAAACAGAATATGATAAAACTGGTTTCGGGTTTCAGTTGAGTTGAATTTAATACGGAGTTGGCAATAATTGCGAAATGCGAAATCGAACACCCTAATGTTTAATAAAAATGGGAGTAAAAATTTTAAAAGAATTGGAGTTCCTTAGTGCATGAGAAATGCATATACAAAGTTAGAGATTCGGCATACTGCACGTAGATACTGTATGAATAGCTCGCAATTAATTACGTGATCGTGACTGGATGTGTGAGTCGCGGTATGTGAGACAATTCACTAGGTTAGCGAGGGTTCGAATCTGGCTTTGATAATTTTTTAAATTTTAAATAGCGACTATATTTACAAATTTAATTATTGTTTTATTTTTCATGGAAAACCTCACTTAAAATTAATAACAAAATTTATATTAATCAGTTTTAAATAATGAGTAGTAATTATTTTAATGCTTTTAAGTACAGAAATAGTGGAACACCCTATTATACAATTTCTGTTGATAGGTTTTCTACAATTTTGTAAGACTACTATTCCAGTAGAAAATCTTAGCTCCTCACTTTGAAGGCACACATCTCAAACACAGTAGACTCAATTTTTATTACAATTTTACAATTGATCAGTCAACTATCTATTGTTGGGTTGAATAAACTACTTATCAAATTAAATATTTAAATATAATTTCATAATATCACTATTTGTACAAACAAGTGATTGAAATAAAATTAGTAGGTATTATTATAAGTTACATATTTTTTGTTTAGTCGTTTAGTCGCTGACTGTAGCAAACTGTCCTTAAAAATTACGGTTTCGGGTAATCGATTTTTATTTTATTTTAATGAGTTTCTCTTTACAGAAAGTAACAAATTTTTTTTAAATCTCGTCAAATAAGCAAACTGAGATAGGATACGGCTTTTCATTATATAATCATTATTAATTAGAAAGATACCGAAAACATTGGATTACTATAGTATATAGCCTATTTTCTTATATACGTAAGTACAATATAACTCTGTTATAACGAACTTGAAAATTTTAAGCATTTTATTCGTTATAAGCGATCGTTCACTATAAACAAAATCATTGAAAATGCACGTTAACGCACTTATACGTGCTACATATTAAACCTAGTACTGATTTGTGTAGAATTACGCGCAAATAGTTTTTCTTCGGCACGCTTCGCGTTGCAGCAGTAAGGGGAGAGGTAAGCTTGTCGCTTATTTAACCGGAAGAAGTGAAGTATAAAGTTGATTAAGTGAAGAATGTACGAGCTGCCGAAGATGATCGATGGCCAATTAAATTAACAAAAGTTCAGCAAATTTCAGTAAATCTCTGCTAACTCGTGCGCGCTGAAGTGAAATTCTTCGCAGGATATTGTACTTTTAGAATTCTTATTGCTTCTCTTCATCGTGCAGCACTGCAGAAATAAACAGATGTACTCTACCCTTTGCGACGTGGCGCCGCGATTAAGTAAGCGACAAACTTTATGAAAGTTTTACTGAACTGTTGACAATTTCTGCAGATCTCTGAGGGGTAATACCTATGTATCTCATTTAAAGATAACTTTATATAAGCGTAAAACTACGGATAAGTTGGTGTGCATTTAAAAATTACAGTACGCCGCGCCGTATTTCACAACTGAGCTGTAAGCTTTACATGTCTGACGGAATTCTTGACGCGTACTTTAAAACTCCTTTATCAGTATCTACTTACGTTTGTCTAATGTAAGTGTGTGTAAGTGCGTTGATTAATTCTCAAAAATTGGTTAGTCTTTTCAAGTTACATTCGTTATAAAGTATCATAAAATCTAATTTACAATAATTGAAGTGTTCGTTATTTTCAACTATTCGTTATAAACGTGTCCGTTAAAAGCAATCATAAAATGTACGTTAATAAATGTAAATCAGTTAGGAATTTGAGATTTTGTTCGTTATAGACGATTTTTCGTTATATCACGGGTTCACTATAACAGAGTTATACTGTGTATACTATAATACAAGTCAAAAATCGCATTCTTCGAATATCTTCTATTCTAATAAATAAACGCCGATTTAGAAAATTTTGGCGCGCGTTCTTAAAATACTAATGAAAAATCGTGTCTTTTGAAAATTTTTTATTTTAATAACGAATCGCGTATTTGGAAATTTTTGAAATTATATATCGTTACGTGTAAATAAACTATCGTCAAAATAATGGGTTGATAATTTTTAAAATATGTGCCTTCAAATGGAAGGGTCAGGCATTTTTATTCTGATAGTAATTTACTATTAACGTCAACTTTTAAATTTTTAATTTAATTATATAATTTGTTTTTACGAAAATTTAAAAAAATTATTTATTATTAAAAATAATTAATATAAAAAAGTATTTTTTTGTAAATCTCAGCGGCATTTTACGATAAGTTTATTAATTTATAAATTAAAATGTTGCATTTTTAGAAATGTGCAGGGTTGAACTAGCTCACTGAGGCCCGTGGAACGACATATAAAGGTTTTAAAGTTATAAAATTTTTACCTGGACTTAATTTTTTGTTCAGTCCGACCCTGATTATTATCGAATAAATAAATATACTTAGTATTTCGCTTAACTTTTTCAGAAAAGGGGGATTATTTGAAGCTCCGTGGTTAATATATTATATAAATTCATTGTGTATAGAATAATATGATCACAGATGGTAGTTTTCCTAAAATTTAAGATACAATTTTTAAGTCACAGTGGTACTTACTTATTGAAATTTGATTGAATGAATTTATTTCCAAAATAAAAATTTTTACCTTCACATGAATTCCCGAACACATCGTAAGGATTATTTATTATTTTTAGTGGAAATCAAGCAAAACTAAATTTTTAGTTACTGTTAAATTTACAGATTTTTATAATACGAGGTGTTCAATTAAATGCTTGACGTTTTTAGTTTTTTGATTTTATTAACGTATTTATTTCAAACACCTTGTGTAGTTTCGGATATATTTGCTGTTTCAAAAATTTTTCTACTTTATAAAGCTTTTCGTTTTGGGGTAATTCATAGTTGAGTTATCAGTTCTTGAAATATGATACCCCTATTGTATCAATTTCAAATTAGGATAATTAATTACGTACGCTTAGATATTTTAAAATTTAAATACATCATTTCAAAGATCCTGATGTCGTTTTCTAAGGGTGCGAAACGCTCTTATGTATGTATATAAATGTGATGTGTTTTTTTTTGAAAAAGTAAATCTATCGGGAGGCACTTCTGTAGACATTTTTCCCTAGGGATTTATAATTAATGCTTAATTAATGCCCCTTCCTTTTCAGTTTAATATTCAATTACTTTAGTTGCGTGCATGTAGAAATTAAATCATATGCCATGCAGATATATATCAAAAATAATCAAGCAGGGTGCAGTTGTTATTCAGCACTGAAATGCCAGATATATAAATGTTTTAAAAGACCATACTGTAAGACTTTGGGAAGTGATTATCCTATGTTTCTTTTTTTTTGAAAGAAGTGTTTTAAAATTAAATTAAATATCATTAGTAAAATATAAATAAAGTGTGGGATGTTTATTGTGTAACCCTCTTTACGTAAAACAGGGGACCACAAAATAGTAATTATTATACTAAACCTGTTATTATTTAAATTTGCTTAAATTATCCCTCCATGAACTTATGCACTATAAACACACCACTTAACCAACTGTTTTAATAATTCAAATTGTCTACTAAGTAGGACATAAAATTACTATCAAGAAAATTAAATTACATGTGAGTGTTGTTTAATATTATTTCAAATTTAATAATATACTTACCTACACATCGCCCCCAGCGCAAATCAAAAATTTTCAATTATCTAATTATAACTTAGATCGGAAGGTCTTTTTCAAAAGTTTATATCCATAATATTTTTAATTTAAAAACTGTTAAAAAAAATTAAGGCCCTAAATTAAAAAAATTAATAAATAAAGTCTCACCTGATATACATAAAAGAGGTGCTAACACAAGTTTATGCAATACACTTACATATATTAAACAAACCCCCAACAATGGCAAACTGAGCTTTTTAAGGGTTTCATCGGTTTATAAAGCTGTTCCCCCTCCTATTCGTTAATACCAATAATGTAAACCGATATTGTCTGTAATCACTTTATCACTGAAGATTTAAACCAGCGCAATATGACTTATTAGAGGGTGGAAGTATTTGGTATTATTTTATTAACATAATTCTTGGGTGCTCTGTAATTAGTAACGTGTTTTGCAATAAAAAAATATCGACAGTTCTAAAAATTTGAACAAAAAATTGATAATTATTAAATTTTCATTTCTCTTATAACTGTGGAATAAAAAGTTTGTAAACGTTTAGTTAGACATGCAAATATTAAATATTTACCTTACAGTTTAACAGATCATTAAAAGTAAACTCGGGTCCTACATTGAAGTATCGGTTAACACTTCTAATATTTAAAAGAAGTTGATAAGCATTTTCAGAATAAATAATTCAGTCAGTTTTGCAAGTTGCATGTATCGAATTTTTCCGAAAAAAATGCCGTTTAGTGTGGGAGAAGGCGTGCCATGTCTTACAAAACTGAAAAAAAGCTATAAAACCCCCCAAAAAATAGAAACATTTTGTTTCAATAAAAAAATCGCTTTCTATTATGTATTATAGATTTGCGAATAATGTCCACAAATGGATAAAATACTATTTTCGCTTATTTTGGATACGATAATTGCAACGGTCATGTATACAAATTACGTACGAAATACTGCGTAACTCCGGAGATTTTCCTCGATAAGTCGCTTCGCCGAATCTGCATAGAGAAACCGACAAGTTTTTGTAAAATGGCATCACAGACATAAGAATCGTAGTAAGTTTTAAAAAATTGTTCGTGTTGTTTTCGAGAAAATCGCAATCCAGTCATTCAATTTCAACTAAATTCTTCACGTCACATGCTAGGAAAGTAGCAAACTCAAATATAAAATTTAGTTTTTCTGCAATGTTTAGCTTTTGAGATATGTTGTTCACGATTAATGCTTTAAGTACTTCTGGTTACTGGATTTTCATTTTTAAAAATTTATTAGAGAAACAGCCTAGTTCGTACAAAACAGAATTAAGCAGATAAGAAATACACTAAGTTTAAAAACAACCGTTAGAACTGATTTCAAGGAATTGTGCCATAATAAAGTGGTACTTACGTTATTCTATTTCAACCAAACTTTTGATTTATCATAAAAGAAAATATAAATTTTCATTTAGCTAGGACTTCTAGTTTCTTAGTTATTTTATTCAGCGACAGTACTTCCGGTTATTCGATTTATGAAGAATTTGCTTAGAAATCGCCTAGATCATGTGAAAGTGCATTAAAAGGCTTAAGAAATACAGTAAGTTAGAGCCAAATTCGAGAAAATCGCGAAAAACCAAAAAACGGTTATCTGATTTTAATCATATTGTTGCGGTTACACGTCCGGAGGCTTCAAACTTATACAGGGTGTCCGCGCGAAAATGAGACACATTGAATATCTCGGATCCCGATCTTTTTTTGAAAAATCATGAAAACACGTCAACTTTAGATCAAAGGGGACAACCTTTGCCATACGAATGATATTTGTATTTTCATCCACATGCGCTCAAAGTTCACCCCGTTAAAAATTTTAAATGGTATGGAGGGTCGTGTGACATATCGTTGAAAAGGACATTCAATTTGTTATACAATGGCGTATTTTTTTTTAGTTTACTTCAGAAGTTGTTCAAAATAGCTCCCCTTAACTTCTCTATAGTAGATTGCGTAGATTTCGGAATACGACGTTAGTGCACGACAACTTTGTATAATTTTTGCCCTTAAGTCTTCTAAAGAGTCCGGTTGATTATTCAACCGGACGGGCTTTTTGAGTGTCCCCAGGAAGAAGTCAAGTGGACACTCTGTATATAAAATTTTGTTTATCGATGACTTTTCGTTTTCGTAATATCCTGTTCACCCACAAACAGACACACAGGCCAATTTCTAAAGACATGATTTTCGGATTTAGGGGACCCAAAAACGTGTACTTCCACAAAAATTTTGACGTCAAAAATTTTAGACGAAAGCAATATAGGGTTAGAGAAAGCAAAAGAAGCAACATTGAGGTACTTGAAACTTCCTAGTCTTTTAGTGCATTCTTTCAATTTGCTACTGAAAATTGCACACGCATTGTATGAATGTTTGTTGTATGCCTTAACTACGCCTCGAAATCAATTTGGGTAAATGTTATTGAATGCGGTTTGAAAGAAATTCAAAAGCTAGCGCTTTTTGACTATTTTTAGCTCAAATCACAAATTGTTGCTTGAGTAAATGATTTAGAAACAACAGAATCGTTGACTAAGGCAACCAGATTTCATTTCCGAATGGTTTTCATGGTTTCGGCGCTAGACACTTTGTGAAATTAGTAGTTTCAAAAGGAAATAATAACAAATTATTTGACGAAATATTTATTATTATTTTCAGTCTTGCCCAAGAGTGTTGCTAAAATTTATAATTTTGTTACAAATTTTTTGTTAAAATAAAGAAATCTGGTAAATAAAATTTTTCCACATAACGTTTTCGATTTATAGAAGATTTGAATGAAGTTCAAGCGCCTTAATCATCTTCAGTGTATTATAATTATTTGTAATAAAATGCTTAAAAGAGTTTGAAACAATCAGTTAACACTACAGGTACATATCAATGAGAAGTTGTCTAACTAGTATGTTTAATTATAATTTGTGGACTAGACAAGTTGTTGGTGATGTATATATGTACAAGTATGGCTTAAAACATATTTATATTGATATTGCATGTTAAATTTAAGGTAGTTTAGTATTAGAATCATATTTTGTTTATATTCTATTTTTAATTATTGTAAATAAGGTGACGTTGTTTATTAATTGAAATTTAACTGTTAATTTTTGTTTTTAACCATGTTTAATATACTTCAAAGTCATTTTAGTAAAAAATATGTGGACCTGAGTAAGAAAATTGAATAATAAATTCTAAACAAGAGATAAATTTCACATTTCCAAATGGGAATCGAACGCAGGTTAGCAGTCATGTTAGAAATACCTTATTCAATTATACCCTTTCCTGGAAGCCTAAAAATTTTGACAATCATTTGAAAATACTGATCAATGAAATGGTACCATTGCTCGATTCTTTAAAGAAACAATCCTATTAACGAACCATAATTCTGTGAATATAGAGTTTGCTCAAAGCAATACCATTAAAATGAATCATTTTAAATAAAGAAAACAAATATACATGGAAAATGGAAAAACTTCAAAACTTCTATAAAGGTAATGAATTAAAAAAAATCACTTGATGGTTTGTGGTTGCTGCAAAACGTTCAGATGGCTTTCCATTTAGAAACTATAAAGATATCAAAAGAAAGGCTTTCACGGCCACAGGCCGTGTCAAATTTCGATAAAACACCTACGTTCCGCCCACTTCCATAACTTAACTTCTCAACCAAGTTAGAAATGAAACCTTGAGCGATGAAGGAAAAACATTTATAGCGAAATCAGCGAAAGCGACTGCTGATCTGATGATTGGTCTGAGTGGGCCTTTTATGTATAATTGCTTGAAGAGACATTTTCAAAACCGTTGTCACAGTTAATATTAGAAGGTTGTTTAGAGATTTCTTATACCTTCGCGGATTTTTCTTTTGAAAAAGGAACGGAGTTTGCAAATAACGGAAGCCTGATTGAATAGGATTTTGTAAGCGGATAAATGATGATGTTCAATATTGATGAACTTAGAAATATAATTC
Organism: Phrixothrix hirtus; assembly: GCA_024586415.1. NCBI lineage: Eukaryota > Metazoa > Arthropoda > Insecta > Coleoptera > Phengodidae > Phrixothrix > Phrixothrix hirtus. The sequence goes on along the minus strand of JAHWXV010605392.1, from coordinate 16,120 downwards.
TTTCTAACGTAACGCTAATGGTTAGTAATGCGGGTATAGTTGAAGCGCCCAGTTTCTCCAATGTAAATTAATACACAAGGGCAAGGGATTTTATAAACGCAATCGGACGATATCTCTGAGGGAATTAAACTCTAGGAAATTCTACATGCATTATTGCAATATTTTTATGAAGAATTCTTCCTATACGATTGATAACCTTGTGTATAAGGTAGGAAGACAACATTTTGGAAGTTGTTTTTATTATTTGAAGGTGCTTTGTTTTGAATATGTATGTGACAACCAAGTAACAGCAACCGTTTTCATTGATATTCTTGAAGTTTCATCTCTGGCTTAGTTGTCAGATTTTCAGAATGATAAAGTATAAAATATTGTCACACAGAGTGAACGTTTTAAAATGCATATCAGTAAAGTGAAAAAGGATATATAATCAAGAGCTTTGGCTCCGATTTCAAAACATTAACTCGCTTGTGTTTACCGAAGAGTTTGCTCCAAGACGTGGTTTCAGATATCTGTTTTAGCTGCTACAATATTCTATTAAATTCTTTCCACTTGCATAGTTTTCTTTGCGGCTTCTTCTAACGAAATCGCATTAGTAACAGTTAAATTAAATTATTTTTAGTGATAATCGATGATGAGAGAAAACAGATAACTAACGACACGTACCGAGTATCTTCACCATGATTCGTGTTTCTGGAATAGTTCAAGAATATCTTGCAAAAATTGGCATTAATGGTTTAGATTTGTTAGCAAGAAGTCTTAAAATTAATGCTATCAAACATAAATGAGGCATACTAAAATTACGTCTTTAGACACTTGTACATAGTCTCACAACTTTAAATTTAAAGGGCCGTAAATCCAACCTCAAAATAAATGGGAAAGTATTCCTCAAGACCACATCTCCTTACGTCAAATGTTCAGCAACCCATCGAAAAATACTTCAATAGTTTGATTCGCAAGGAAGGCTATTGACGTCAATGACGTAAATAGTTGAAATAATTCGTTCCAAATACATGCCTTTCTCAAGATTTCGAAATTTAAATAGGCAGTTCTCATTGTATCGTTCATAACTTGTTACGGTTCCACCGTCCGCGCTCGCGTATTACCGAATTAAGGAGAAATCCATTTAGTCATCAGTGATTGAGGATCGTTAACGGTGATTTCTACGTTTGCAATCATCGCGACGCTAGGTATCCTTGAATTCGGACGATACAAGCATCCTTGGTCACGCCGTAGAATTATTTTTAGTTTTTAGTTTCTCTTACTTTATATGAATTATAGGTGTATTGTTTTCGTCCAAAATTTTAGATGTCGAAATTTTAGATGTCGAAATTTTAGTGGTAATAACGTTTTCGGGTCCCCTGAAAGATGTCGTCTTCTGTCCTGCCTAGAAATACGATCTGCTTATATACACTTCCCGCCCCGAAAATGGGAGATAAATAGAGGTAGGTTTCAAAATTCAATTTTTTGGATTTTTACTTTTTCTTAGTCTATGAAATATAGATAAAAGATAAAGTATTGTTTTCATCCAAAATTTTCTATGTTGAAATTTTAGTGGAAATACACGTTTTCGGGTCGTCTGAGTACAAAAATCATGTTTCTGAAAATTAGTCAGTTTGTATGTGAACACGAAAACGAGAAGTCGTAGATAATGTAACTGCAATAATTTGATTAAAATCATATGGTAGGCAGTGCCTCTTTACTTTTATCATTTTTTGGTTTTTTGAGGTTTTCCCGAAATTGGCTCTAATGATCTTAAACTTAGCTATATTTTAGTTACTTAATTCCATTCTATATGAACTAAGTTGTTTCTTTAAGAAATTTTAAATTTTCGAAAATTGTGTAACCGAAACTACTAAGCTATTTAATGTGAACAATATATCTCAAAAACTAAACATCGTAGAAAAATGAAATTTTGTATTAAATTTTCTTATCTTCTGCACATGAGACGGTAAAAATTTAGTTAAAATCGGATCACTGGCTGTGCCACCTTATTTTTGCGATTTTTAAGTTTTTTTGCAATTTTCATGAAAGCGTTTATAATATTTTTTTTAAAGTTGCTATGATTCTTACGACTCTGATGAATTTTTACGCAAACTTAACAGTTTCGCTTAAAAAATGCGCTGTAGCAAATTATCAGAGAAAATTGTTATTCCCAAAATCAACGTAAATAATAACTTAATCATTTGTGAACACTATTTATATATCTATGCATGTACATCTATATCATACGAGATGTTTTATTCATTAATTTTCAACGCCCTATATGTATCTCCGAAACCATTGTGTATCGGAGCCAGGTTAACGTAGGGGTTTCTATTTATTTTTTCGTCTTCTATCGGCTCCTGAAGTTTCTCTAAATAAATTCTGGACATCTTCTATATTTTAATTGAAAGGTATATTGTATACTTTTATTACTTAAACAGCAAAACACGCTTAAAATTGGGCTGAAACGCGAATTCATTAAATAACACAAAACGAGTAAAGTTTGCAACATTTGAACTAACTCAAATTTAGAAACTATAATTGCACTTTATATCAGTAGTAATAATGATTTATAGTGGTATCTTTGAGGCTTATGGGGAAGGCAAAATAAACAAGATGCATTGCAAATCTTTATTATGAATTAGTATGGAGTTCAATGGAAATATCCGCAAATGCGTTCTGTAGTTTATTATTTTTATGCTGACTGTTTCACCAGTTACTTGTCTGAAAAAGATAGAAAAGACTCCTAATGTAAACAGATATATTTGTTTATAATAAAAAATAATTATCAGGTACAGGGTTAGGAGTTGTAATTTTTAAATTTTCAAATTTTCAAAGAAGTGTTTCAAACAAAGGGACTTCTTACACCATCTACGTCTAATCACAGCATGTACCCCACATGCACTAGATTTCTGTCAGTATTTGTTATACAAAATACATATTCCACCAACTTAAGGCCAGCTAAATATGTAACAAGCAATTGTAATTATTACTGATACGAATGCTGTGATTAGATGTGAATGTTGTAAGAAGCCCCTTTGTTTAAAACACTTCTTTGAAAATTAGTGCATGAATCAGACGATACTTGAACATGATAAACATGTACAAAAACATGAAGTTATTGTAAGTGATTATTAGCATGAACCGTCAGTGTTAAAACATCTGATGGGCAACCTTGAGAGTGCCGCGAACCCGAGCGTCAAACTGAATGCGACGCAAAGAAGCTACTTAACACCATGGATTACTCATTTGATTAAGAGGTGCAGGAAGAGCTAATGAATGTAATATCGGCCCAATTAACTGAAGTCAAAACCAAAAAAAGCAGATAAACGAAGGAGAACCTAGTTAAATATCACTCACAAGAGATACGCAGCACTGTCGGACTCACAAGCGCTCGCAGTGCGTCATATTAAGACAAAGAAAAAATCAGAGATTGTTAAAGATTAAGCTGCAGAAAAATACAAAAATAGCCAAAGCAAAAATTTTCATTCTGGGAATAAAAATAGATCTCACTATCTAGGACGATTATAAAGATTTGGTAATGTCTCGGACGGATAGAAAGATACCTTTTCATAATTACCAATTTACAAGAGAATCCCAAAGGATGGTTGTAGGAGCCCTTCTAAAGACCATCACGAGCTAGAAAATCATGGAGGATCTCAAATAGAAGAAATACCTTATAGCATCAGTAAAAACACAGCGAAGTCTAATGTAACGCGAGCAACAAGTTTTATGATACTGGATGCTAACAGTGCTGCAAATTAACATAGTCGAGAAGCGAGTTAATGGTAAAAAACGATCCAAATTAATACTCAGTTTGTAAAATGCGCTTGGACAACGAATATGAAGTGTTTTTCAACAGTATTTTATATACAGGGTGTCCGCGATAAAAAATCATTATTTAACACACGTGTACCCAAGCCCTTTGTGAACATAAAGCTGTGGGCATTTTTATCTAACGTAAAAAGTTTTCATAAATTTTCACGTAAAAATCTATCATAGATACAGACCTGTAATATCCTTCAACATGAAATGTACTTAAAAACATAAATATGACTGTTTTTATTGACACAATATCATGTTACTTTTACTATTAGAGTACTTTTTCGAGTCGCCAGCTGTTTTAATAAAAATAGTCGAACTTATTTCTTTAAATTATCTAAGTTTGCTTGTATGTAGTAAAACACCGTTGCTTATTAATTATAATTATTTACGTATTAATTATTATAACCTTATTTGATATATATCTTAAATTGACATAAGTTTTATTTATATTAATTTGTATGAATATAGTTTTTATTGAATATAAATTACGCAAAATTTTAATGAAATTCATCTATCGTTAAGATTTTTAACTATTTTCACAAAATTTCAATTATACACAACACAAGCGAGTGCAAATATTAATAATATGAAGATATTTATCAAAAAAATTTAACGTGTTAAAACGGCTTTGTAAAAGTGGAAGTTATTTTAAAAAAATGTGCCCGTATTCAATTATACAATTGTATACATATTAAAAATGATATCTATTAAATAAAAACCTTGTTTTTGTTTCAAAGATTTTATGAACTTGCACAATTAACAAAACTTTTATGGAAGAAAATAAAACTTTTTATTTTAAACGATAATTAGTGGGTATTCTTAATAACATCTGGGAACACTCAATAATGAAATTGTATGCGTCATACCGAAGCCGTTCGTTCGGCTTCGGCACTTGTTAAAGTTGTATAGTTAACTCGCCATTACTTGTTCAATATAGCAGACAAAATTAAAAATTAGGGGCGGGCTGAAAATTTTAATTGCAAATATTTCGAAAACTATACAATTTAGAGACATAGTTTATGAGAGTTTCTTGTCGCGTATATTAATATGTGTCTGCTGTTAAAGTAATGAGTTTTATATCGCGGACACCCTGTATGTCGGTCATTAGAAGAAAAATTCATATTGATGCAATAAACGAGTAACAACCTAAACTTTCAAAATATTTTCATTTATTTCCTAAATTAAAAATGTACCCAAAAGGACATTTCGAGTATTTAAGAATAAACTATAATCTTTAGAATGCATTAAAAGGATTGTATCACTACGCCTAACATCTAAATTATAGAGGTCCATCCGAGTATCGTTTCAAATTAAATCGCTCATGAATTCTTTAAGATTCAACAAGATTTATAAGAATCCATGAAGCGCCGCTTGAAGCACCACGATGTTCTAATTACATATTTCAGATTTTAATTCGCAACTTACCGCTTGACTCACTGCTCTATTATCTTTTCACCTTAGAATTAATTGAAACAATCGCGAGTAAAAATATTTACAAGTAAACCGCGATCCTGTCGCCGCAAGGGAGTACAACAGAGTCGCCGCATAACACAAACTACCCAGTGCAATCGCTATCAAAGATATCGGCATATCATCCTAGCGTGCGTGAAGTGCTCAAAAGATTATCCCACGAGTACGTGTGTAAAGTCAAAAGGCACTTGCGCAAATTCTTTGTTTATTTTGTGGCTGAGGTTTTGGGATGCAGAAATTCCCTTGGCCCTCTTAAACTAGAATTGACATAAAGTCATTTCGTCATGCTTACTAGTATTTTGCTGAATCTGGAGGAATTCGCCATCAGTAGGGATTTATAGCGTGCCAATCATGACATTGACGCGGGATTTTCGATTTTCCTTCCTTATCCAAGAAGAAGGCACGTTTCTAAAATTTTTCTACGCCTGAAAAATTGACCGATCTCGATCGGATTTGGACTCACATCTCTTGGTTGTAGGGGCAAACATGCTAACCACCACACTAATCGGAGACAGCGCCTGACAATATTAAGACAGCCTCACACAGTTAACTACAAGGGGTGATTTAGGTACCCTACAACAAATAGCATCGTCTCTACGCACGAAGGTATGATGCACGTATTTTAAAAAGTAACTCATAGAAATCCTAGGGATAACAATACCTTTCCGAGTAAAAATTTTAATGCCTCCGAAATATTTAATCTTAACAAACTATTCCAAGCTGACCATATTATGGCAATGATGAATACTGTAACATTCGCTGAAGGCGTTGGAAAAATAATCAGATGTGTATCTGAAATAATATAACTCAGGTAAAAATGTAACCATCAGTTATTTTTTCAGTATAAAAATATTTTATTTTTCAACATCGTGTCCCTCTCCAACTCAATAGACTTATCCCAACGATATTCAAGGCGGTTAATGCCTTCAGTAAAATAACATTAATCAAAGTCTGTAAAATACATGTCTACTTCGGCGATCATTTCTTTATTGGATAGTTATTTTTTACCGGCTGGTCAAGTTTTCATGTTTGGGAATAAGAAATAGAGAGAAGGAGTCAAGTCTAGTGAAAGTAGGGCATACGGAAGCATTTTGAAATACATTAATGTATCTTTGCGATTGCAATAGATAAAGAATGTGTTGGCGTATTATCGTGGCGAAACAAAATGTTTTCTTTGCCAAATATGGCTGACTTTCTTTAATTTTTTCATTCAACAAGTCCAACAACAATGAATAATACTGATCTGCCTTTTGCAGATAGTCAAAATGAAAATTACTCCGCAAGCATCCCAAAAAGTAATTGCCATGACTTTACCAGCCGATGGTACTACTTTTGTATTATACGTTGCATTTGAACCAGCTCCTGCCGATTGTTCCGATTGATGCTTGGTTTCCAAAGTAGAGTGGTGGATCCAGGTCCCATTAATAGTAATAAATCGACGTAAAAAATCAGATGTATTACACCGAAACTGTTTCAAATAATATTCCGAAGTCGTGTAATGATTATATTTTTGGGCCACTGTTAACAAACGCGGCACCCATCTTGCGGAAGTATTTTCATATCCAAATCGTTATGGAAAATTGAAACCACTGTATCAGTCGACAAGTTTAAAGTCTCAATAATCTCACGCACATTCAATCGACGATCTTCCAATACAATACGATGTGATTTGATTATCATTTCTAGTGTACGGACATTTTTTGGCCTGCCAGACCGCTCAGCATCGCGAACACTCGTACGATCACAATAAAAATCATTAAATCATTTGTGAATCATTCTATTTGACGGAGCAAGTTCCGGATAATATTTGTCAAACTTTTTCTTGTTTCTGTTATTGTTTTTCCAAGAAGAAAATAATGTTTAATGAGAATGCGAAAATAACTTTTTCCATTCTAGCGAAACTAATACAAGTTGTTTACTTTAAATGGCTGTCAAACATAAGTTAATCGGCAGATGTGAAGAAATGTACCTTAACAAGGTAATATTTACTTCATTCTGGTGGCGCTATCTTTTTCATTTTTACCTGAGCCATTCAACTAATCTAGAAAATCCATTAATAGAAATCAAGAAAGCATCACAAACGGGTGACCGCTAGCCGGTAACATTAAGAAAATCATAGAACCCAATGGAGGTATAAATACGCAATTCGTTACTCCAATATATTATTCAAAAATGAGAAGCTCGATGCGGCATGTTGTTTCAGCAAGATAGAGGTCCAACGCACTTTGGTAGGTTACGGAGTTTCTTAACGAAAACTTACGTGGGAGATGAATATGGAGAGGAGTCTATATTATTCTTTAGGCGATGTCAGACCTATCCCTTCTAGAATTTTTAAGGGTTGCCTCAAAACTCGTCTTTATAATAAAGAGAAAGCTGGGCACACGTGAAGAGCTGATTGTAAGAATCGTTGTGGGAACAGATTCCGTTCGAAATGCACATGCGCAAATTAATTGGCAGCATTCCATGACTAAAGAAATAGTAGAATGCTTAGAAAATAGAGATGACGGTCTTTTAAAATTTGCTTTGTGTTTTATTTGTGATTTTTTATAATCAAATAAATAAAGCAGCAATCGTGACATTTTTTTCTGCTTTGTCGATATCAGGAAAACGAGGAAGAATTCGCCAAAGGTGTACTATATATGAATTCTTTTGGTCAAAGTCAAACGCAGAATGCTTGGTTAAAGTTTGTCGATTACGTCAGAAAACATCCTGTATACCGACCATGTCGAAATTGTTTATTTTTGATATATTTGGTTTTGTTGTCTACTTAAAAAGGATTTGCGAATATTATTCTTGAATTGTGGTGCTAATTTTTCTTAAGTAACACTTTTTGAAACTATATTGTTGTAACTAACTGATTGCATTTAGTAATTATTCCTGTGCCGGTCCCTGGTGTAGTGGTTAGCATGTTTGCCTCTACACCCAAGGGACGCGAGTTCAAACCTGATTGAGGTCGGTAAATTTTTCAACGGAGAAAACTTTAAAAAGCAGGCATTTTTCACCGATAAGGAAGTGAAATCGTAGGTCCCATATCAATGTGATGTATGGCACGTTAAAAATCCCTCCTGGCGGTGGAACTCCTCCAAATTCGGCAAAATTCTCGTAGACATGGCGAAATAACTATATAATAATTCTAGTTCAAGAAGACCAAGTTAAATTGCGCATCTCGAACGCTCAGCCACAAAAACAAAATTATTCGTGTCCTAGAGAGAATAAACGTAAATAATGATCAGCGCATGATCGATACGATACGTGTATTTAATCTACTTTGTTGTCGACTACCAACGATTTGCACGTGAAGGCACACATAAGAATGGATCAGAATATTTGACAAGTATGAAGTCAACAAATGTATAATTAAAAATGTGCAAATAACTTCATGCCGGCCTCCATTCGTGTAGTGGTTAGCATGTTTGTCTCTACGTCCAAAGGACGCGGGTTCAAACCCGATCGAGGTCGATAAATATTTCAGCGGATAAGGAAACAAAATCGTAGGTACCGTGTCAATGTGATGTTTGGCACGTTAAAAATCACTACTGGCGATGAAACTCCTCCAAATTCGGAAAATTATTAGTAGATATGGCGAAATGACCATAGTAGTAGAAACCAAGGGGATCAAGGGAATTTCCGCATCCCAAGTTTCAGCCACAAAACAAACATACAATGAATTTATAAATTACTTTATGTCACTTGGTAACGGCATTCTTTTTAAATAAAAATTGCGAGTCTTGGTAATTTCATTATGCGCCGAGTTCAAAGTTTGGTCCTGTATTAGAAATTTTATGTACCGGCTGTAACATATGTTCGGCATATGTTCAGCAGGAGATATTTTGAGCAATTTTAACTCAAAAAGTCTTAATAAATGATGGTCCTAAAATTAACTGTTTTCTAGCTACAGGGTGTTGAAATTTTATGAAAAGATTACAATTTTTTGAATAACTCAAAAAGTAGAGAAGACAAATTCATCAAATCAGGGCAAAACCCATTTATCTAATGTTTATCTAATATGGTACAGACGTCTACTAGAAAGCGGTTCATTTAAACATGATGATAGGATTGGCCGTCCTGCTTGTGTTCGAACATCTGACCTGCATCCACAGCATCCAGTAACCAGTACGAGAAAACCTGCTCAGGAGTTCAATGTTATTCATGTTACGATTTCCATAATTTTCAAACACAATATTTTATAGCCTTACCACATTCAACGAGTGCAAGTACTTCCCCCTACTGATTTCCCGCAAAGATTAGGTTTGTGTAGGTGGATTCAAGAAATGGAGAGCGCCAACCCTTACTTTTTGCGTCAGACGCTTTTCACTGATGGATCTAATTTTTAAGAGAAGCAATTACTAATTACCATAATAATCACATTTATGCTCAAGAAAACCCTCACAAAGTAAGACAAACAAGGCATCAGTATCACTTTTCGGCGAATGTTTGGGTTGGAATAATAAATGATTTTTCTGATTAATCCTGTTTTTCTACCTCCAAGACTAACTGGAGAGCTATACAGAGTATTTCTCAATAATCAACTGCCGGGTCTTTTGGAGGATGTCCCGATCAATACAAGAAGGAGAATTTGTCCGTAACTGGTTGGACGAAAACTATCCTAATGGATGGATCGGACGGAATTGATCCCATCCGTGGCCACCTCGATTGCCTGATTTAAAACCAGTGGATTTTTTCTTTCGGGACATTTGAAAACCCTAGTTTACAGTACACCAATGCAAGATGTACATGATTTACGGCAACGAATAGTGGACTGGTGTCTGCAAGTTAGAAACATGCCGGAAATATTTGAGAGCGTTCGATAATCTACTAGAAAATCGCAAAGCTGCATCATTGCTGAAGGCAGACATTTTGAACAATTTCTGTGAGCAGTGAGAATATAGCGGTTCTGGAGCCTCTAGCATATGAAATCATAATGTTGGTATCTCTTTCTAACACATATGTTTATACGGCTCTATGTCGCTTCATGAAAGCGGAAAAACTCACTTGATTTAGTTACAAAGCAGATTCTAGGAATTTTTCAGAAATATGTCACTAGATTTAGGGGGATTATTAGAGGATTTCGAGCTGCCAACAGTTATAAAAGTTACTAGTTTTAGGGAAATTTTGAACCACCAATAATTATGAAAGCGCCGCCACGCACCAAAATGGTCGACTTCTCCACAAAATGGCTGCCGCTGACTCCGTCCATCAAATGGCTATCGCCGATTACCTCCCACTCTAAAAATGACCGCCAAACATTAAAAGTGAGGTTATGAGCATCACTTCCAGTTTAGAACCTGTATAGCATAGTTACGAACAGTTTTGGAACTGTTTTGAAGAGTTTTCAACAACGTTAGTACAGCTCTGTACCGTTGTGAACGGACCTGTTGTGAACGGCCCTGTTGCGAACGGACTTGTTGTGAACAGATCTGTTGTGAACGGATTCGTCGTGAACGGACCTGTTGTGAACAGACCAGTTATGACCATGCGCAATTCCCCGCCCCCTTGGATTGTGATTAGTATCTAAAACTCAATCCAACTTTTTCTATCCTGATCTAACCTAGCTCCTGTTTAACGTAATCTAGCATTACGTAAAAGATCGACGTTTACCGTGTATTTGCATACTAAACAAGCGCCGTCATAATCGGAGGAGGCGCGGAACTGCGCATGCTCATAAGTGGTCTATTCACAGCAGGTCCGTTCACAATAGATCCGTTCACAACAGGTCGGTTCACAACTGTTCAGGGCTGTACTAACATTATTGAAAACTCTTCAAAACAGTTCAGAACTGTGCTATACATGTTCTAAACCAGAAGTGATGCTCATAATTTCACTTTTAATGTTTGGTGGTCATTTTGAAAGTGGGGGGTAATCGGCGGTGGTCATTTTGTGAGTGGATTCAGCGGCAGCCATTTTGTGGAGGAGTCGGCCGTTTTGGTGCGTGGCGGCACTTTCATACCTATTAGTGGTTTTTCCCTAAAACTAGTAACTTCCATGACTGTTGGCAGCTCGAAATCCTCTAACAATCTCTCTAAATCTAGTGACATATTTCTGAAAAATCTTAGAATCTGCTTCGTAACTAAATCTGGTGACTTTTTTCGCTTTCATGAAGCGAAATAGAGCCATATAAACACATGTGTTAGAGAGAGATAGCAAAATTATGATTTGATATGCTAGAGGTGAGGAAGTGAGGCTCCAGAACTACTATATTCTCACTACTTCTGTGAAAATTATTTTTTTTAAAATGTTTGTTTAAGTTTAGTTCTTTTTACTTTTTAATCAATATTCTTATATGCATTATTTTGAATTTGTTTTAGTTGTTTATTAAATGATTTTCTTTCCTGAGATGCGTTTTTCTGACATGTTTGAATAAAAGCTAGAATAGCTCGAAAACCATTGCCTTTGCGACAAAATTTCAAGAGAACATTTTAATTTAGAGTTGATTGGCGTATCTAACGTATTATGTCGACTAAAATAAAAATAAATGGCGTAGAAATACTGGGGTCTATACAACTAGTGTACACCTTTATCTACGCCACTAGTTTACTAGTATTTATGCTAATTTGAAGTTTCATTAGAATCTATTGGATAAACACGTTGCCCGAATTAATGAATTTATCTTCTCTACTTTTTGAGTTATTCAAACAATTGTGATATTTTCATAAAATTTCAACACCATGTAGATAGAAAACGATTAGTGTTACGACAGTTATTTATTCAGACTTTTTAAATTAAAACTGCTCAGAGTATCATTTCTTGAAGTTATGACATAAATTATGTCACACCCTGTGGTAATGAATGGATAGTACTTACTTATTAAAATTGGTATATTACTTTTAAATTTATTTGTTGGGACGATTCCAATGCTTCGCTCTTAACTTATTTATAGCGATTTGACAGATTGAAATTTTTGACATTATCAAATGTTTAGGTTATATTAGGTTTTATGTTGTTATTTTGCTGAGAGATGATACAGAAATTCCCTTTGTTCTCATAATCATTTCACGTTGCCTACAATTTACCCAAATCTGGAGATGTTTCCACCTACAGTAGCGATTTTAATGTACCAGATATTACATTGACATGGGATATACGATTTTTACCCTCTTATCTAAGGCGAATACATATTTAAATTGCTTTCTTCTGTAAATTTACCGACCTAAGATGGGTATCAACCGCGTCCTTTAACTACTACTCCACCGAGGCTGGCGAAAATATTATTATAGCTTTACAATACATTATAATTTCTAACACCACCTCGTGAAATTTATTAAAAATGGAATCTATTAAATAGGAAGTGAAGATGCGATGTTTAGAGTAAAACACGGGGATGCCTTTTACTGAAATTTACGAAACATAGTTGCTGTGTATCTGTGCGGAAAACTTTTCTTGCGAAAATGCATGGTGGCGATCCGACAACGGAGGAAACCATTAAAAGGGTTCGTAATTTAGTGCTTCAAGATCGACGAGTACGTATTAAAAAAATTATTGAGGATATTAGATTGGCATATCGTGCTGTCCATATCATCACAAACGAAATCAGGTTTTCATCTGTGAACGTTTTTTTGAAGTATCAATGGAATACACAGAAATTTCTAAGAAAAATGTGCCGAGAAGGCATGCTCTCACTTTTATGGGATAATCATGGGATTACTTTAATTGACTATCCCCAAAGGGGGTTACATTTAGAGATAACTATTTCGCACAATTAATTGCTAAATTATAAGATACTGTGCAGGAAAAACGGCGAGAGTTATTACACCTAGGTGTGCTGCTTTGCCAAAGCAACGTCCCACCTCATACTCCTTGGGCATTGGCTGAAATTTGTTAAACTGAGAACATTCATATCCCCAGTATTGGCTCCCAGATATTATAAGCTTTTCCCAAAATGAAAAACATTTTGTAAAAACAGATTCTTCATTGGCAACGAAGTAATGTTTTGCGATAGTCGGGCAACAGTTTTTGTATACGACTGTTTCCCTGGAACCAAGTATTTTTATTACAAAAGGGCCAGGGGCAGATCGTAATACCATGTCGCAGATTTATTTTTTCTACAATACATTTGATATTTTAGTTTCAAAGGTGAAAGAATATTTCTATTCATGAATGTGTAATCAATAACCAAAGACAAATTTTAAAGCAAGGGTGCACAGACGCTATTTTGATCTAAATGTAAACTAATACATGCCGACAAAGTTTTGATACCACAACATACTTCAGGAATCGTTTTTGTTGCAACCATATAACCACCTAGATTTGATTTTGATTACATTATTACTTGCTTTCCAAAATGACGTAATTAAGTGGTATAAGTTATATATACCAAATTTCCCCAACAGAAATATCAAAAAAATTTAGAATATAATACTAATGATTATTTATCACAATCACATGTTTGAATCAAAATGTTTGCTTTTAATACAACCTTTAAGTTATGTTGATAAGGGCTTGAAGTGTAAACATGTCATCATTAATAAAAATTAGTATTACGTTTAAACTTATAGAACCTACCCATAGTTTTAATACATATTTAAACAGATATAGATTTATTTTGCTATAATAAAATGTCCTCTTGTAAATTTAAATCCATTTATAATCAAGGCAATAGTCTATAAATAGGGTATAACGGAAACAATATAGGAGTAGGAAGTGCATGTGTAACGTGTCAGGAACGAAAGGGGCAGTTTTCCGTTTTAGGAAGCCTTATAAATGTTGGTTAATCTTATACCCTTACAAGATTACCAAGAAACCTTTTAAATATTAGCACACAGGGATGACTCGTTAAGAAAGTCACACTTATAAATAATTATCTGCAAAGCTCTTAAAATTAGGGACAAGGTTTAACATATCAATTCACAATATTTTTTAAATATAAATCAAACAAAACAAATATAACATTATTCTGGTTTAATTCTACAATATTACATAAATATAATAAGGATGCGATCCAACAGAATATAACAATGTCCCAGGAATCGGTGCAGACGATCTTAAATTGCGACCCGTACTAGGCAGAAATTTTTTAATATAAACTTCTGACCCGGTACCGGCCGCAACCTAAAACCAATTTTAATGTGGAGATTCTTCTGATTACGAGCCGCCTATGGTTAAGTAACACATACGGATTAACATAATTGGATTCTTTATGTTAGAATCAATATGAGAAATGTGATGCGGGAAATGTTTCTTAATTACGGACATTTATCCAGTACAGTTTACATTATATTATTTAAAATTTAGTATTGCTTACTGATGCAATTTGTACAATTTATGGTTGATACATTTACGGAAAAACAATAAAATTTTAAATCTTGGGCACTAAGATAATTCAAATACATACAAAAGGTTTCCAAAGAATTCTTTTAAAGGTCAACATTCACATTCGAAAAAAAATTAAATTTAAGAACCTGAAAAGATGCATCCTGATATAATGCATTTCTTGTTTTCTTCGTAACACTTTGTACACTATTTTTGAAAACTGTAAACTGGATGTTTTACTGTTCTTCATAAATTATTAACAGCTCGACAGACTTTTATGAATTAAAAACTATAGAATTATAGAATTACATAATTACAAATTTTTATAAAAACTTGAACTTACTGTTCTGTAATTCTATTATTTTTGATTAATTTCATAAAAACATGTCATATATCGCATGAACTATTTCAGGATTTTTTAAACTTGCTGTTTTTGTTTTCGTTGAGGGTGAATATTGACCTTCTCAAGAAAGATTTGAGCATCTATACTTCTAACCTTATTGTTAGTTTAAATAAAAAAGATAAAAAGATGTCATAATGGCAAACAGTAGGGGAAAATATGTACTTACAATTCTACAAACAAGTACAGTCCCTACAAGGTAGGCGACACAATTAACATGCTTTTTAAAACCTCTATTACTGTAGAAATATTTTATAGTAACGTTCAATTATTTGGTACAAGTTTTAGTCATTTTTCTATGAAAGTGAAATAGAATCTATGTAAAAATTAGATTTAAATAAATCATGTTTGTAACAGTCAATTTTATTGTCAATTTTTTAGATCAAGAATAAATGCATTGTACATACAAAATACATGTATTATTATTTACTTGGGAATTTCGTTTATTAATCAAAGAAACCTACTTTGTTATAAAACAATAAAATGAATATTGATGTGTTGGAAGAAAATGCATTATTATTAATGCACATTGGTGCTGCTGTTAATGTTATTATGACTATTGTAGTAAAATAAATAATAAATATCTAGAAAACGGCCCATAAATAAATGGTTTAAACGAAGAGCATCACAAGGTTTAGGAACGCTTAATAAGGAACTTGCACTAGAAGACTGAAAATTAGTACTAAGACCATTGATTTTAGCTTTTATTTCAGTAATATTAGTGTTGGGTCTTACATTTTCTATTTCTTTCAGAATGGCTTCATAGGCATTATTTCGCATATGTTTGTTTTTATAATTGGTAGGTTTTACTGCATATAAACATGATTCGCTTGATCATTAAATAAAGAGTACCTACTCTTTACTCATTGGCTTTGATACAGTTCTATTAAAGTTCTCACCTGGTTTGAGTTCACAAGATCATAATTTTCGAATTTTTTACACAAAAAAATTTTAAATATTGTAATGGAGGTAAGTATATATAAAAATATTTGATTGCCCTAAACCAAAGAAGTAAAATACAGAGTTTTTAGGTTAGTTTAGTTTTATTTTTAAATATCCAATATAACAGTAGTCATAATTACCAATATAACGACTATTGTGCTCCCTAAATCACCCAGGAAAGTAACTAAAATTTGAAGGCAAAATAGAACAAGTTCTAAATAATTTTAATGATTAAAAAAATGACTACAAATAGGA
>JAHWXV010605347.1:0-11643 GCA_024586415.1 Phrixothrix hirtus | reverse complement strand
AACTTTAATTTGAGCTGTAATTCAACCCCTATTGCTATTTAAATTTTGTTACCCTCTCCCCACCCCTCGTACATTTAATAACAAAACAAAATTTTTTTTGACTAAAAGCATTGGAAATATAGTCTTAACAATACCCTGAAAGTTTCAACCTTGCATAACTTTTCAATCAAAAGTTAACCTGGAAGGGGGATAATTTATTGGAGCAATGTATATATATATATAAATTGCTTCATATTCGTTTGTGTATGTATTTTTAAATATCAACTGATCGTCAATCATACGATGAATAGCGAAGAAGCGTAAAATATAATCGAAACAAAAAATGGCAGCGGCTCCGTAAACTAGTTGTTAAGTAGGCAAACTGCTTTGTGCATTCAGAACATCTAAATTCATTACATTAATGAAAATATCCTAAAGTACTTTAAAACTTATAGTTATTATGTACATAAATTGCTTCATATTCGTTTGGTGTATGCATTTTTGAATATCAACTGATCATCAAGCATACCATCATTAGCGAAGGATCGTAAAATATAATCGAAACAAAAAATGGCAACGGCTCCGTAAACATATTGTTAAGTAGGGAAGCAGTTTTGTGCATTCAGATTAAAAACACTTAATGGCTGCGAAACTGTTGTGTATTGTGAATGCGCCCATTATGACACCCGAGGTAGATAATAGCCATTTGCGCATTAAGAGCAGAAAGCGCCACATTGTCGTTTGAGATAGCCCCTTGACGCACTAAGCTCTGCGGAGCGCCTTAAGCTGTTAAGAGCGACATTGCCATTTTGCGCTCGAATTACGCAAAAGATCTCTTCTACAATTACATTGTCTATAAACGAAAAAGAAAATGAATGTTGCAAACTCTATTTTAAATCTATTTATCAATATTTAGTTAGGATAAAATAACAATAAATGGCTTGTTTATTTGCAATCATGGAAGACTAGAAACTAAACTATAAATTGCGCTTTCTGCCTTGATTATAATTATTATAAGTCTATTTATAGCTATTTATGCACTAAGCGAATTATTTAGATGGTAATACCCGGAGAGCGACGAAATGTCGCTCGATGGGAGTGGTGAATACAAGGTTTCATTTTTTACTTCATTATTATTTATTTATAACTATAACAACCGGGAGTTATGAATGCATAACTCCCTCATATGTCATTATAATTCTCTCATATGCATAACTACCGCTAATAATACCACGGATGTTATAAGTAGTTTGATGTATCTCGAATCCAAAATATTATAGGTAAATAATAGCGACGTGAAAAATAATTATATATTCTGCAACGAGTCGAGGAAATTTCATTTTAACTGCTAGATAATTTTTTTCACGAGCCAGATGGTGAGCATAGGAATGGTTTCTTCCGTGCCTTGCATATACTAGTTTTTCTATGAAGTTTTAGAATAAATTGAAAATAGAACTTTACTGTGTAAACAGCGCGGAATATACGAATTACGCATTGACAATTTAATTATGTTTTAATGTATCGTTGATTTTTTATAGAAAAATACATTATGGCATGTTGTTTTGTAATGCGTCCATTTATAACATATGATAGTCTTCAATTTCAACCACAATAGCTAGTAACATGAAATTTCAACCACTGCTATCGATAGGTAAATGGCACACTTCAATATTAACGAGTAAAAAATTTTTAAATATCATTTACTTATGACATATTTGAAATGATGTTTTAGTTGGCCGAACCTCTCGAGGGATTTAAAATCACTTTAGTCCTAAAGTATACACATTATTTGTTGAACGTCCGAAAAATGTGAAATCAAAATGGTCGACGAATGTACAACTATATGATTCCGATGTTGGCAGTTTATTCGTTTCATCAACGCATGCTAATTAAATGTTATTTGCGGAACTCTATAAAAACGCTTTCAGCAATATGTAATTTGAATTGCTTAATATTTGTTATTGCCGTGGCTTTACTTTGTTAATGCGGAATTTAAAGTGCTTTAATTCCAGTGGGGTTAAAGTAAAATTTTAATCCCTTGTGATTGAACGTGTCCCTTA
Source organism: Phrixothrix hirtus (assembly GCA_024586415.1). NCBI lineage: Eukaryota > Metazoa > Arthropoda > Insecta > Coleoptera > Phengodidae > Phrixothrix > Phrixothrix hirtus. Next base: position 9,604 of record JAHWXV010605347.1, on the reverse strand, counting down.
AGTTATGGAAACAAGTGACTAAAGTTGGCGTTTTTGTCTCGAAAGTACAAAAAAATATTAGTTATACATATTGTATATAAACCAAAAAGTGTACATTTTTTAATTTCTTTTACCCTGAAATATAGGTAAAAAAGAAGGTATTGTTTTCGACCAAATTTTCGATATAGAAATTGTAGTGAAAATACACGTTTTCGGGTCCCATGAGCAAGATAATCATGTTTTTGGAAATTGGTCTGTGCGTTCCTGTGTGTGTACTTGTGCGTGTGCGTGTGCGTGTGCGTATGCGTGTGAGTTTGTGTTTGTGCGTATTTGCGTGTGCGTCTGTAGACATGATAACTCGAAAACAAGAAGTCCTAGAGAAATAACATTTATATTTGAGTTTGTATCCATCGTCGCACTCGACTGCAACAATTTCACTAAGATGGGATAACCGGAAGTGCCCCTTTACTCTTATCATTTTTTGATGTTTAGAGATTTTCTCGAAATTGGCTACAATGATTTTTTTTTAAATTTCTTATATATTTAATGCCCTTTTATATAATCTAGGCGGTTTCTCGCAAAATTTTCCACAACACGAGTAACAGGAAGTACTTTCACCGTTAGCTCTCAATAAAATAACTATGAAACTCAAAGCCCTAGCTAAATGAAAATTTATATTTGAGGTCATAATTGCCTTAGTGTGCTAAATCAAGAATTTAGTTAAAATCGAATAACCGAAAGTAGTACTTCATTTCTGTCATTTTTAGATATTTTTCGTTTTTAGAGATTTTCTTGAAATCGACTATAACGACTTTCTAATTTTTTTTTGTTTGTTAGAAATTTAAGGACTTTTGATATAATCTAGGCGGTTACCCAAGAAATTTTCGGTAAATCGAGTAACCGGAAGTACTTTCACCATAACTCTGAATAAAATAACTATGGAACTAGAAGCCCTAGCTAAATGAAAATTTATATTTATCGTCATAATCGCCTTTATATTAAACAGTTTGGTTAGAATCAAATAACCGGAAGTGTACCACTTTATATCTGTTATTTTTTAGATATTTTCTAAATTTTTCATTTTGAGGGTTTTCTTGAAATCCGCTCCAATAATTTTTTTTAACTTAGTATATTTCTTAGCTACTTAATTTAGTTTTATATTAATCAAGAAGTTTCTCTAATATATTTTTAAAAATCGTGTAATCCGAAGTACTTTTAGTATTAATTTTGAACAACATATCTCAAAAACAAATCATCATATGAAAACCAAAAGCTGTATTTAAGTTTGCTATCTTCCGTGCATTAGGGGACAACAATTTAGTTCAAATCGAATGACCGGAAGTGCTACTTTATTCTTGCGATATTTAAGTTTTTTGCCATTTTCTTGAAAACGGCTGTAACGATTTTTTTGAAACTTGCTACAGTTCTTAAGTCTTTGACATCCTATTACGCAAACTTAGAGGATTTCCACAAAAAATGTTGTGAAGCGAGTTATCAAAGAAAATCTATGGAATTAAGCAGGGTTTTACGTGTGCAGTAACTTGGATGGTCGACCGTTACAATTATCGTTCCCAAAATAAACCTAAACAAAATTTTAATCATTTTTGGACATTTATATATTTGTACATCTAAGTACGTAAGAGAAAGTTGTGTGTTGCCTCACACCAAATTTTTAATATTAAGGTTATGAAGTGTATCTATCAAAGTATTTTGTACAAATAAGTACTACAAGAACACCGTATGAGCATATATTTGCATAATCAGTGGTGAACTGCTTTCTTACCAATAGTAAGCCACCGGTAACAGAAATGACAGGTCAATTCACTGTTAACATAACAAAAATTCACAAAGGCGAAGAATTCAAACTATACTCGAGCATTCAAAGTCACACTGTATGGAATTCAAATATAAGTTTAAATTTAAAATAGTGTTACCAACATAAATTGTAACAAATTTTGCAGTTTCATTATTATATCAAACTTTTGATATTAGCCAAGATAATGCAAATCACCAGTATTCATTGCAAAAGGAAAGCATCTATTCTACAATTAATGTAGTAATAGCGAACATTGAAAATTAATATTTCTAAAACCATTTGATAATTGCAAATTTTATTGCAAAAACTCAATTTATATTTATAGCTCTTTAAACTTCAAAATTGGAGTGTCGCATATTTTATCCGAGCCCACTTACGATATGTTATGGCATTACTGCATTTTCTTGCACTCAGTATCATATAATGCATGAAACGAAATTTTAATGAATTGTAAAATCTAGAATTGTTAGGAATATCAGTTTCTGAAAATTTCGTTCCCAATAAATCGTAGGTTTCGGTTAGATAAATCAAAAGAACTTTTTCCTCATTCTTAACTTTAACTGCATTCACTAAATTTATAGGACAATTTATTGAATAATTTGTATTATAATTTATTTTTTACAGATCTGCACAGATAGATGTTTGACTCGAGGCGAAGCTGGCAGTGGTCGTTCTGACGACAACATAGAAAGCTTACGTAAACGCTTTCACACATATACCAGTGAAACGAAGCCGATTATTGATCACTATAAAAAGTTAAACCTTGTACATCAAATAGATGCCTCTCACTCATCGGATGCTGTATTCAGTGTTGTTAAAAGCATCCTTGACCATGTTCCTACCTGAAAATGTACACATTTCGTTTAGTATTGTACTACAGATATATTAAAGTATTAAAAGTAAACCTGTAGAATTTCAATTACATTGTATGGTAGGAACGGCAGTGAATTCTTAGATATATGTTACTACACGATCTACTCAGGTTGTATAGAAATACATTAATTAAAATATATAAAATGTAATAGTAGGTACTAATTTGTAAGAATTAATCAATTAAGTTTGTTAAGTATTCTAATTAATTCCAAAGGCATTTATGTAGATTTAAAACATTAATAAATACATTCAATATAGACAAGGAAAACTGTAAACATTGATTTTATTTTCATTTTATAACTACTAGATGTCCAAAATTATATGTTACAGGCTACAACTTTAATTGTTGTAAAATTGGAATAGCCAAAAAAATCAGATATACAAGTTCTACATTTCGTTCGGATTAAAAATAGTAGGCGTGTCAATGAGATTCCATTTCTTTAATAGCAAAGGAAGGCGTGTTATTCGTTTATTTACATGAATATCCTTTTAAAATGAATACAACAAGAACAACACTAATTTAATAATAAGTGTTTCGTACAAAGCTTCCTTTAAATTACCATATAGATTCTCGAGTAGAAGCAGCTTCTATCTTAGCTGGAAATAAGGTATTACATTCTAAACACATTGAAGAATTGTTTCTAGCAGAAACAACGTCATAGAATTTCCGAATAATTTAATGGAAACCCAGTACATTGGAGAAATTGTTGATATGCACCAGACTAGTCCTTCATACTGGGTATGATTAGATACTGTATGTCGTAAATCTACTAAAAAAGCAAGATTTCAAATTATAGGTCAAGGGATTGCTTTCATTAATCTTACCCTATTTACAATTTTCTTATTACTATTCCAATAAAAACGACAGACCATACAAAGTCGAAATTAGGGAAATTTATTATTGTATTAAAAATCTTTGTTGGGACGAATTGTTGTATTAATTGCATTTACTTTCATAGAAAATATATAGTTTGTTTGTTTGTTTGTTTTTGTGTCTGGGGGTTCGGGATGCGGAATTTCCTTTGACTCTCTTGGACTAGAATTACAATATAGTCATTTCGCCATGCTTACCGGAATTTTGCCGAATCTGGAAGAGTTCCACAACCAGTAAGGATTTTGAACGTCTCAAACATCACATTGACACAGGATCTACGATTTTATTTCCTTATCCGAGAAGAAGGCAGGTTTTTTAGATTTTTCTTCGCTGAAAGATTTACCGACCTCGATCGGGTTTAAACCCGCATCCTTTGGGTGCAGAGGCAAACATGCTAACCACTACATCAGGCGGTGCCGGCAAAATATATAGTAGGTGACAATAAAAGTAGTGGTTTACATAAGAACAATAAATAAATAAAATATTGTCTATCAAAGGTTGCTTTAAAGAATTCATAAAATATTTTTCAAAAATTATTAATAAATTAATCTTCTCGTTCAAGTCTTTATTATTTACTCACAAGTAGAACAGGTTATGGGCACAGACTAGAAAGTGAAAGGTACAAATATCTGAATCGAAGTTTAGCGAAAGGACAATTATGATACATAGAAAAGTCAAGCAAAGACCATTCCTATCATAATTGAATAACGGGGTTACGTATCTGGTAAAATAATAAAACCGGAAGATGAAGCGCAAAAACTAAAATAGGAAGAAAGTGATTTAAATACTAAATCAAATCTTATGTTGATAATTTCAACTTCAGCATTAAGGTAAGTAAAAAATTGTCTAACTTCTAAAGGAGTGTGAAATACTTTACAAAACATTTTTCAAAGCAAGTGTCCCAATCGTAAAGAAACGTTATTAAAGATGTTAATATAACATAAAATAAAACTTTTTGATGATGTAGATAGCTATCTGAATAATTTCATGGGTACTGTTGATAAACTAAGCCAAATAGGCATTGTTGTAAATTCCAATTTACTTACTAGAATGTTATTAGACAACTTCCCATCGCCATTTAAAAGTTTTAGAGTAGCTGTAGAAGATCGATATAAATATTATCATCTGAATATTTAAAAGTGAAGATAATGGCAGATAATCAAGCTAAAAATACAGAAAATAATAAATATTTCGATGGAGTATTTATATGGAACACGTAATAAGAATTCGAAGCAAAAGCAGTTTATTATAAACAAATATAATAATCAAAATTTGGTTATCACAATTTTACTATAAATATTCAATTTTACAATTGTAATAAAATTGTTTATAAGGAAAACGTATGCCATTCTAAAACTTAAATAATTGAATCTAATTTCAAAATAGAACAGCAATGATTGTAAGTAAGTAACTCAAGAGAGTCAAATAAGGATGTATGGTGTTTAAACAGTAACTGTACTTCCCATATGTGCTCTCAAAAGTCTAATCCTCAAAATTTAGAGCAAGAAAACTTGGTAATTTCAAACTATCTTCAAAAAATTACACTACTCCTATAAATGGAAAAAGTATAATTAAATTAAGTATAAACGAAAATAATTGTATAAAATTGATAAATACTCTATGTATTCTTAATTTGACTACAAACTTAACATCCGTTACAAAAGGCACAGAAAAAGGTTTTATCGTTTTATTAATATGAAAAGCAATCCTTCAATAAAGAATCCTTATGAAAAGCAATTCTGTAAACTAAAACATTGAATATACTTTATTATGTTGATAAGATAGTTTCCATAACTTGTTTTAAAATGTCAAAATTATGTAATGATAACGACATTCTGAATTGGCATAGAAAACTTTGTCATATAAATGCAGCTAACTTGAGATATTCTTTTAAAAATAGCCATATAAACGGGCTACACATATATCCAAATAATGAAATGGACAATTGTGAATCATTATTAAAGGAAACTTAACTATATTACCCTGTTGAATACTTGATTTAGCAGTGTGAAGAATTAAAATAAATTACTGTATTGCGTTGTAAAATTACGCAATTATTAGGTTTTAGAATTGTAAGTAACCAAACTGTTTCCAAACTTTACTATTGATAATAAGCTTGCAGGATAAATCCCATATATTTGGACAATAAATTTACTGTACCTAGAAGTAATTTGCTTAAACTTCCGTTTCAATATTTACCTTTTGAAATTTGTGGGTCAACAAAAATTTTATTTACGGCATATGATTATATACCTAATAAGGAACAAAGCAAAATGAGTGCGCAATACATTTATTAAATTTCAATTTTAAAACAAACAAAAAATTGCAGTTAAAATTCTTACATCTGCAAAATAGAAAATAAATTTACTATAGGTATGGTTATGTAAACAAATACAATGACCTGTTAGCATAGATTCTTTTAATCTTTATTTTTTCCAAAAATATTCTGGGATCCAAACTGCAGGTATAAACATTTAATTAAATTAAAATTTTACAATCTGTTTACATTAAATCAAATGATATTAAAGTTTGCTAAAGTTATGTTAAAGAAAATTATTAGTTTGTAAAGCTTCAATATTTTCACTTACGCAGTAAGATCTGATTTTTATATTATTATTCGATTGGTCGATAACACCTTTTTTTGTTTATTTCCTTTAAAACAGAAGTGGATTTATGATTTGATTTCCATGCCAATTAATATACTGGATTGTAACTCTTCCAGTTTTACTTTTTTACGAAACTCGCGTTTTATAAAATTAAATTGAAGTTAATAAATTTATTTAATTTTGTTTAATTCTGCTGCTGGTTATCAATCAGAGATATTATATTTTTCAAGCACTTGGATAATTTTGTGAGCAAAGTATTTTCCGTCATTTATATATTTACTATTAAAATGATCTACTTGCGAAGCTGTCACTGTATATAAGATGATTTTTCTTGTAACGTTCTGCTTTTATAACTTTTTTAATTTCCCTTTCTGCTGTTGCATTGACCAATCCAGGGATCTAGAATTTTGAACTGCTGATTACGTAAAATGTCGGAAAACCGTTAGACTTCCATTAGACCTTTACGTCTGTTTCGCAACTTTCTCAAGTTGTACAGATCAGGTTAGTCAAGTATATGACACCGTAATTTGCGGAAGATTCCTTGCTTTATAGGTTTACTGCGGCAAGACCTTTTCCGTATTAAATATACAATTCGAATTTGTCCCTTCAATTTTAAGTTTATTTTACACTGTGGATTATATACCCAAACATGTATTTTATTATAACGGAGCACAATTTCAACTTTGCTAAATATTTATTTTATAGTCTGTAAACTTTGTTTTTAACTTAGAAATGCAGTTAGGTCACTTCTACTTAAGCAACATTTTAGAAATTTGAAATACGTGATAGCTTATTTCAGTTTTCTAATGTGAGAACTGAGTAACTTTTAAATGTTAATTACAACCCTTTCCTTGCAGGGAAGAACCAAAAATAATAAATGTTGGAAATAATTCATTGAAATATTTGCGGACCTATGCGTGTAGCTTCAATTGTGGAAGCAAAATATTTTGTAACATTTATAGATGAACACAGCTGATATATAAAGGTATATTTTATTAAACATAAAAATAAGGTGTTATAAATACTTAGCGAATATAATGTTGAAGTAGAACGGACAACTGAAAGAAAAGTTAAATAATTCCAAACAGATAATCAAAAGTGACAATAATGTATAAACAGTTTTAACGATACCTGAGAAGTAACAGGACAAGAAACCAAGATCTACAATTTATACACCTCAACAAAACGCAATTGTACGTAAAAATAGAACACTTATTGGTAAAGCTAAATGCCTTCTTTTAAAAGCAAAATTCTCAGCAACGGTTTGGGCTCAAGCCACGGAACAACGATCAAAGCCACATTTTTCCCAAATTGATATGGCCCTACCATCTTTTAATAAAATAGTAATATTATAAGGTAGCGCAACCAAAACTAAGGAAAACTGATCACACTGGCTATAGATGGCCATTTAAAATAGTGTCCTTGGTAAAAGTAAGCAGTGCAAAGGTTCTTGATAAAATGTTTATTCGATACCTAGGTATTTCTACTATTTCCTATTGTTCTATCTAGTTCAATAGTGGTTGTCATACAGAGAGTTTATAGTGTTAAAAGTGAATATTTAGCCCTTCGGAAGTCGAGGTCTATTCTGTAAAACAAGAGTTCGCGGAGTATCTCACAGATACACGTTACATTTCTCCAACCTTTATGCATGTTATGAACTTGTGGTGTTTCAATTCAATTTTTTAGTTTAACTGTACACATATTTAATAACTTTAATTAAAACGAAAAACGATGATACTAATAATTAAATTAATCTATTGGCATACTCGTAACCGTATTACAGAGTTAGCTATGAAATCTATTACTAAAAAAATGTTGTGAGAGGCAACACACGACTTTCTCTTACGTACATAGGTATACAAATATGCAAATGTGCACAAACAATTAAAATATTATTTAAGTTTATTTTGGGAAGGATAACTGTAACGGTCACCCATCCAAGTTACTGGGACACGTAACACCCTGCTTAACTCCAGAAAATTTCTCTAAATACTCGCTTCAACGAATTTTTCAGGAAAATCGCTAAGTTTACGTAAAAGGATATGAAGGACACAAGAACCGTAGCAAGTTTAAAAAAAAATGTTAAAAACATTTTCGAGAAAATCGCAAAAAACTTAAAAGTCGCAAGAACAAAGTGGCACGTGCGGTCATTCAATTTTAACTAAATTCTTGCCGTTTCATCTACAAAAGGTATAAAATATAAATGTAGTTTTTGAATTCCATATAATGATTACTTTTTGAGAAACGTTGTTCACAGCTAATACTCCAAGTACTTCCGGTTACTTGATTTTCAAAAATGTATCAGAGAAACTCCTTGCTTAATATAAAACTAAATTAAGTAGCTAAGAAATATACTAAGTTTAAAAAAAAATATTATAGGCGATTTTAAGAAAATCTTGACAATGGGGAATTCGGAAATTATATAAAAATGAGAGAAATAAGGTGGAACTTCTGGTTATTCGATTTTAACCAAATTTTTGATTTTGCATAAAAAGGCGGTTGTGACCCCAAATATATATTTTCATTTACTTCGGGTTTTTAGTTTCATAGTTATTGTATTCGGAGTTAACGGTGAAAGTACTTCCGGTTGCTCCACTTACAAGAAAATTTCTTTTATACGTATTCCACATCTTGAATAAACCACAATCTTTCTACGATTTATTACCTATTCAAATCATTACTCACCTCATCGTTCACTTGCTAGTTTTTACGATGGGATAATCAATTTAGTAACCCCAAGTGAATCCCGTCACACAGTAGCCAACGATACGACTTAAAAATTAACAGCTGATTTGGCTGGAATCTAATTCCGTCTCACGTCGTAATTTTCTTGAATACAGCCAGTAGCTTATGCATCAATGTAGATTATTCTTAGGTACGTTAATATTTGAATTATTTTAAGACACTTTCCTTATGGTAAATTAATATTTGTATTGCAAGTTTTAATTCATATACTTAAGTAAAACTATAAATTCGGCATTTAATGCATCGTTCTGCTTGCATTTTTTTGAATTAGATACAGCTATTCTAAAGATCAATTTCTTATAGTCTACGAACTTTCTATCTAGCTATTTATTAGTATATAAATTGCGTTTAAGTGAGCTCATCCAAACGCGATATAATTTTAATCTAAATAATCACAAGTAATTAACCTGAATTTACATCATTTCTCATTTTAGTATTTTTGTACATAAACAAGTACAGTTAACTATTACTCATTGCGATGATAACATTGCTATTTTCAATGCATTGCTTTACATACTTCTAAATTATTTACACTTACAAATAATTAATCTTTTATTCATTTTTAATGTGCAAAATAAGACATTTTACGTTAATTAAATTTTGTCCATCTTTTCTTTCGCTACAATTTATTCATTTTGTTCCTTTCAGATATATATATATATATATATATATATATATATATATATATATATATATATATATATATATATA
>JAHWXV010605242.1:0-11466 GCA_024586415.1 Phrixothrix hirtus | reverse complement strand
GTTAAGATGGTTTGGACATGTGGAACGAATGAGTAATGAACGCTTAACAAAGAGAATATATGAGACAGGTATTAATGGAAAACTAGGTAGGGGTAGACCGTGAGAGAGATGGTTGAATATGATTGAAGAAATTGAGAAATTGTAAAAAAAGAGAGTAAAGAGCGCAAAGAATAGGAGAGCTTGCCAAAATCGTTGTATGAATTTAATGGAAGCAAAAGAAGTGTATAGGGACAGAAAGGAATGGAGAAAAATAGTGAATGGGTGATAGTAGTGATAGTAGGATTGGTAGGTAATAGTGGGAGGTGTGGATACTGTAGAGTGCTGGGAGTTTAGGTGAAGGGCGTTGGTAGAGAGAGGGGTTGGTGTATGGGTGCATGCAGTGGTTGTGAAGGTGGAGGCTTTATTGGGTTTTGCCTACCCCACTAAGTGAATGGCGTAGTACTTAAATCTACCACAGCTGCAACAAATCGTATCATCGCCATCTAAATCACTAAGCAAAGATGATACTACCAGCGAAGATTCAAGCGATGTTGTCGTTCGTACTTTGAAAATAATACGCGGAATGTACGATAAGTACGGATATCTATGAAAAAAAGGAAGAAAGGCGGCAGCATGTTATTCAATCGGGTTAACGATAACTACATCGAATATAAATGTTGGGATAATGTTCACGAATTAATTGCGGATTTACTTGTATTGTGTGTAAAAAAGCGTGCTGGAAACTGTGAAGATAATAATGAGATCGTTGCAATAATCGAGGAGTTAGCTGAAGCTGGATACATAGAGATGCCGGAAACTAATGCTTTCCTACAAAACATATAAATCAATTAAGCATCTAAATTGAATTCGATAATATTGCAAGAAATAGTTTTCTGTTTAATATTATATGTATGTATGCACTTATGTGTTTCTACGTAAGATTTTACTGACTAATATTGATGAAATAAAGAACAATAATTGCCTCAAGCTATATATGCTTATCTCTGTGGGATTTAGCTTTATATAATATTAATGATATGAAATAAAAAGTAATTATAATCTGAAATTACATATTTGTTATTATTTACTATATCACAATATTCCACTTATGCAAATTATTAAAATGTAAAACTTATGTAATAATGTAATGAATATTAGATCTACTGGATGGTTTTCTTTAATCATATGTTCATCCCACAGCCCCAGTTCTGCTTACCAAAGGTGGCCCACTTGGCACTCTAGATCCGATCTCGCGGCTTCATGCTTTAAGCAAGCCGGAGTTCTCACCCATTTAAAGTTTGAGAATAGGTTGAGGCCGTTTTGACCCCAATGCCCCTACTCATTCGCTTTACCGGATGAGATATGATAGTGTATAGCGCAAAAAATACAATAAGGCTTATTAAACGTAATTAAAAATTTTATTATATCATAAATAAGAAAATAATTTTAATGTAAATTTAAAAAGATATGACATGGCATCATGATTACCTCGTTCTTAAAAATTTTTTGTCAGAACTATTAATACTTGTCATCTTTAACAAAATTTAATATGGTATAATTTCTTTAGCTAAAGTAATTTAAAATACCTTCTTTCATTTATAATAATTCCTAGCAAAACCGAAGAGATCTTTAGTGACCAAAATTCATTAAATAATTATTTCTTATTATTATAGAATAGCACAAAGAATCGATTTATTTTAAATTCAAATTATTCAAGGCTAAATGAATTATGAAAATTATGACGTATTAAAAATCCCATACAAGATGTGTTCAAAAAGTTGATGAATTAAAATTGATCTAAATGTAGAACTAAATTTTCTTTGCTTTATATATAGAATGCGGCATTAAAAAGGGGTTTGGCAACAAACAAAATAATAATGCAAATTACATATAATATTACTTAATTAATTGAATAATTCACTATTCAGCACTGGATCACAACGTAGTCTAATTAATTCGTCATGTCAAATGTATATTGCTGTTTGAGATATTTGGCTACAAGATGCAATTTTTAAGACATAACTACAATTCTACTGAGGAAAATTGCCTAGTTTATTCGTTCTACTTGTGAAGCTATATGGATTCAGTTGCAATCATTATTTATGCCTGAACCGAAAAGAGACCGTTAGGCGGGTCGCTATTATGAGGTATGGAATCTACTGAATTGCATAGGCTCTGTTGATGGCAAACATATCCGCATGAAATACTTTGATAGCGTAGGATCCAGTTATCTCAATTATAAGGGTTACTTTTCAAGTGACTGTTACCAATGCAGATGGACTATTGGAGACTACGCAAGAAACTGTGATGGTGCAATATTTCGTAGGTCTACCATTGGACAATTGTTAAAACAAGGTACACTGAATATCTAAAATTCAATAACCTTGCCTGTTGATACAAGCGATGCTCCGTTTCCACACTATTTTTTTGCTGATGGCTTTCCCTCTGCTTCCATCCTTAATGCGGCATTACCCAGAAAGGGCGTTAAATGATGCAAAAAGAATATTCAGTCAGCGATTTTATAGTGGTACAAAAAGTGTGAAATGTGTTTTTGGAATGTTAATATTAAAATTTTGCGTGTTTGAGCAACCAATCGTTTGCAATAAGGAATGTGCAGGGAAAATGGCTAAGGCAGCATGTGTCCTACATAACTTTATTCGCATTCGTGAAAAAAATGTTATGATTTAAATTATTTCAAAACATATGTTATTATGCCTGCATTGCATGATAACAATGAGCTCGTTAACACCATGTTGCCACAAGGTATCCGCTTGCGAAATAAACTAATAAACTATTTTCTAAATCCAGAAGGAGCAATCCCTATACAATGAAATTATGTAGAGATTGAACTATATCATAATGTATGTACCTTGAAAGCAATGCAATAATGTTTCTATCTTACTTGTGTCTTTTATTTCCGTCCCTAATTTCTTCCATGCCAATTCTGTGACGTCACCTTTATTGTAGGATTTGTCCCCACAAGATTAATGAATGACATCAAGAATGAATTATCTTCCTGTTTAAAGTGGGGGTGCTGTGGACATGACACCGCCCTCACCTCTGAATTTATTTTTGAAGTAAACTGTTTGTATTAATATATATTACACTTTTACGCGTTTGTATACCCATTTTTATCATTTGCGCGCTTAAGAGGTCAGATGTAGTAACCACTCAAAGTGAGGAGTTCAACTTTAATTAATTTTTACCCGTCTTTATTTCAGATCCTTTCCACCTTTACCTTTCGATGTAGTTTTAGAGACTATTCTTCATCGTGTCGCTTATGTGCCTACATTTTTATTTTTTTATGATGTGTAATCTTCTCGGATGTAAATTCTATATATAATTTTTCTTAGTAAGTATATTTTCTTATTTTCATTTTCTATTATCTGCTCCTATACGACTCAATAAAGTTATGTGTACGGATTTACTCGTCGAGCATTCAACCACTGCCAACAAAGCGCAGTGGAGTGAGGTCGTGCATCATTCATAATAAGCGCGGCTGAGCAGTATATACGGTATTCAGAATCGGAAAAATACGGGAGTCACTGGCTCCTTAGTCTAGTGAGGAGGTATCCTACGGAAGACAACTTGTATATTTTAATATTCGGAACCTACCTTAAGAGCAGTCATATTGAGGGAGACCAAAAGTGGAGTCAAACCTATATATACCGGGTAGGTTACAGTTACTCTGCGATTCTTTATATTGAACTGCTCCTTAGAATTGCGGAGTACTTAAGATGAGAGTAAACTGAATACAAACGATGGGCGCCCATAATAGACCATCCGGTCAATTCTTGCATATTTATATAGGGTGTTTCATTATTTGATATACCGAAATCAGGAATACATAAGAACTGTCACGCACAAACTTACTTCAATAAATCTATTTCTAATGCACCAAAACAGCACATGGCATAGATTAATAGAAACATAAACTACTCAAATTAGTAAATATGGGGTACACAGTAAATTATGCAAACATTACAAACATTAGTCTAGCATGTAAAGATCTGGACTACCATAATATTTTAATAATGGGCTTGAGACATATTCCCATGGAATATGCGTTAAATAAGGATGCTACCCGTCTATACATATACTACTCATTACACAATAAAAAGGTTACATCTTTCGAAAGCGGCCTTGAGAATAAAATTTGATACAACTTGCATATACATTTAAAATAGTAATAGTCTATAAAAGTTTACATTCACAATTATTATGCTCTTCTACTTATTTTACGTTAAGGTTCCAAAATATTTAAATTTGGCACGTCACTGTATAATAAGGTGAGTTAAAACAGAGGGCACTGGCAAATTAAGTTCGAAATTTATGTCACATGGCGAGAAAACAAGTTGGTGGTGCGAAAGATGAAAATGGTTAAAAGCACCTACTTTGTGCGTGTGAAGATTAGTTTTTCCTTAGCTAATCGTACACAGGAAGGTGTGCGGGATTACCTGGCGTAAAGACGTAAAAATCCTCAAAACACTATATCCGAAGTTTGGTTGCCTTAGAACCTTAGAACTTCAATCGGTAAACGACTCCGGGTTTTGTCAACAATTAGTCAGGGAGCGTCATAATATAATTTACCTGGACTAAATTATTGTTAGTTCAAGTAATTATTTATCAAGAAGTTTTTAAATTAACTTCGGTAAATTATGTGGGATACTACAAAACTTTGTCTGTCTCGATCAACTAACTTTCCCTAATTGACGCTGTTCCTCACGCATGCCTAATCAATCTTGAACTCAGAACAGATAATGACAATTTGTCAATTTCTCTTGTTTGCAACTTTTACATCTAGAAATGATTTTTAAACGCTGCGGGAATGCAGCTGCATGAACAGATGATGTCAATTTGTCAATTCCTCTTGTGTTTGCAACTTTTACATCTAGAAATGATTTTTAAACGCTACAGGAATGCAGCCGGAGTATAATTTTTAAAATGAAAAGGGTGACTGGCTGATTGTACTAAATTTTGTGAAAGCAATGTTTTACATATAAGCGAAAGAACATTTTTACCAAAGTATTTATAAATTTAGTTTTTATTTATTATCAGAAATATACTAACATAGAAAACAACGCAACTGATGCGTAATTTTCTATTATCTTAACAAAAAGAAGTTAAGTTATTTACAGATAGGTTTGTTTTCATTTGGGTTCGTTGTATTTAGCGGAATAAGAATTTACATAATAGCGAATTTCAACATTCGTTAATCTCAAACAAATTGAGATAAGTGAATGACGTGATCATTTAGTATATTACTAAGACTGCAGTGGGAAAAGTTAGGGTTTTGCTTTAAGATTTACTGCTATAACATTTTGCTTTAATCTGTCATTTCGTCTCTAGTTTTGCATGTATTTTTATAGCGACATCAGACAACCTTTGTTTAGTCACATTAACTTATTGTAAAAAAATAGTGTATGCTTCTAACTTCTTTGAGGTTATATGGTTATTAGATCAACTTTCGATGTTTCTGTGAGTTCGTTCTTCTTAACTTCCATCAGATTTCGAATCAGCCATTTCTAGTTAACGAAAGCATTAATTTTACGTAGAAATCTTTTATATAATGCTCTTCCTAATCCGGTTTTGAAACTGTCAGGATACTCAATCTGTGAAGTGGTTTACGAATTAGCGAATTTAACGGTTAGATATTAGTCAATTTATCTGATGGTAATTACGTTAAAAAGTATGGTATTAAAAATTAATTTTAAGTATAGAAGAACAAATGCTTGTTTTTGGGTGCAATTTCTTATTTTCCATTGTTAATTAGTGAAAAAAAGAGCTAATTAGACAGGCATTTTTCGAAATTTATCTTTACATCTTAGCGAAGTTATTTTATTAATTCAGATATGACTGATTATAAAGTTAACTTTAGAATACACAATAATTTTCCAGTCCTTGTTATATTATTATCCGTTGATGCTTTTCATATATGCGGGACTTGTGGATTTGCATTTTTATCGTTTTCTTGATATTCTATAAAATAATCTTCCAAAATATAACCACTAAATATTGTTGTTTATGTTCCAACTGAAAGCACTCAGAAGCGTTGATAGATCTTTTAAAACTGATTCTCTTAGGGATACTTCTTGGTTTTCAATAATTCTTCATTCTCATATTCGGAAAATATTTTATGGTCTTTTCTTATAACAAAAATTTTGAAATAGTAATATAAAGGCTAAAGTAATCAGAATTTATAAATTTTAGATTTATATATGAGATTTTTTATATTAAATTAATTTATGCTAATTTAGTACAAAATTAGAATGAATAACATTTATATACAAACAAACTAAAGCGGCTGTTGAATATTGTAGTGCTTGAGGCTTTATTTCAATGAACACGCGTTTTAATATTAATTAATACAGAATCCTAACTATCATATTCAAAATGCAAAATTAACTTCATTCCAAACAATTACATGGATTATTGAATTCTAAAGCCTGTCTTTGATCGCATATGCACATTGATGTATGAGTTCATAATAACAATTTGCAACTAGGTTTTATTGTTTCTAAAAATTATAAAATTCTTAAAACAAAATATCGGCACAAATAAATTAAAATTTTAAAACTAGAATTATTTGCATATCGAAATGATTTTAACTAATTTAAATGTCCAAGCAAAATATTGGAAAACAGAATAAACAGAATTGAAGTGTTTAATCAACTGAAAACAAATCCGAATCCACTTCAGCAGATACGATTGTTTTAGTATAGTTATATTCCTGAAGAGTACTTACCAGGTCGCAGTCAAACGTAGCCTATTGAAATTTGCAAGTCAAGAGGATAAACTAATTTTCTTAACGCCTCTTGATGTCATAGTCATAATATGATGTTGATTTGCAAATTCCGCTGTTGCTGATTTAATATATGAACAAAAGCGTTAATTAGATTTGGTTAATTAATTAGGGCTCCCTTTTTCGCTATAAGTACTATATATTTTTACCTTTTACACACATAATTTACAAACAAACTTTGTGAATTGATAAATGTTATTGTTAAAGCATAACTCTGTAGAAATCTAGTTACGAGCAATAACTATAATGATAATTTAGGATCTGCACGTCTGGAACACATCAAAATATAGCGATAAAGCTGTTCCCGGACACTTCACGCTTCTGACATAAATCTAGTGTATTCTCAAGGGATCATGGAATCCTCTTAACGGGACGCGTGTTGAGGTCCCCATGGATCTTCACGATGCTTTCGGATTACTACATTCCAGCTTTTACCACTGGTAACTAGTAATAGCTCCATTTAGAATATAAAAACACCGAACTGTCGAATGCTCGCATTTGGGCACATTGTATATGAGAGAGCGGTAACTTTATAAGCAAATGCTGTCTTTCATCATTTTATTTGTGTCTAATATTATTTTTACTTAAAATTTGAATCATGCCCAGTAGCTAAGATTTTAAAATGATAAATAAAGTGGGCAACAGATATTGATCTAACACTGATAAGTTCGAAACCCTGTAACGTATATGAAATATATTTATAAATATTGTTCCCTAACACAATAAATCAATTTAAATGACATACGAGGTGCTATCCAGATATTCTGGAATTTGTACGTTTTGTGGGAACTGAACCAGTACACAGTTGAGGCGCCAGATGGCATTGCTATAAGTAACGTCAGTCTTGTTTTTTATATGATTTTGTAAGGTTGTAGTTTCGGTATGCTGTAATTTGTATTTAGTAAAAAATGGGAAACATTAGAGAACAACGAATTCGCGCTAAATTTTGCTACAAACTTATTAAAAATTTAGCTGAGACTTACGCAAGTCTTTGGCAACGATGTTATAGGTAAACTGCAGACTTACGATAACTACACCCATTTTGACAACGGTGTAACGTCAATGAATAACGGTGAGCATTCAAGGCCTAAAAATGTGCATAATGTGCAATAAACAATTCTCAAGGATTGTCTACAAACAATTGAAAATATTTGATCGATTTTGAGGATGAGTTATGAGACGTGTCATATTAAGTTTGCACTCATCAACCATGGACCATTATCACGGCTAATCTGCATTTCAGAGTAAAACATCACAAAAACTATACAAAAACTCATACAGAAACAGTTCCTTTCTATCGATTTTCTTCCTTATTAATTGTTATTTCTATTTCTTTAAAATACATTGGCTATTTATTATAGTATACAGGGTGTCACTAAAAATGGTTTACAATAGGTATAATGAATTAAAAATTGCTACGTATAGAAGAAGGCAGTCTATACAAAAGTTTATGCTCGTTTCATAAATAATTTTTATCGAAATTTAATACAGAGTGTTCAAAAATTAACTTTTATATATTAAAGTATTGTACAGATTTAACAAAGTCTTACATAAAATAGCCTAGTGTCTAATTTTAGATCTCAATCAGGCCGCCGTCAGGTTCCTGACACAATTTAAGGAACACAGTTGAATTCTTTTAATACCATCCAGAATAGCATTTTTTAATCATTAAAATTTTGTTTATAGACTTTTTTTTTAATAAGCCCCATAAACAAAAATCACAGGGCGTTGTGTCCGGTTAACGCAGTGGTCATAAAATAGATGCGTATCTTCCAATCCAGTTTTGCACCAATTATTGGTTAACAATGTAGGATGCACTCAGCATTCGTCTTGCTGAAATACACAATTTCGGTGATAATTGAAATAAAAATTTCCATTTCGTCCAATAAATAATCATCCAACATTTCCATATAATAAAACTGATTAAAATTATTTGCGAAAAATACGGTACAATAATTTTTTCGTATTCAATAGCACACCAAACGTTTTCTTCTGGTATTAATAATGAATTTATAATTCTCTTTGCTTCAAAACGTACAATTTTGTAAGGAAGCTATTCCATTTGTGCTAAATGCTGTTTCATCAGAAAAGTTAAAAATGTAAAGTAATTTTTAATTCTAGTACTTTTCTGCTACTCCTAAATACAAAATGGTCTCTTGTTCTCATCATTCTGCCTTATTGTGTGCAAAAATTTTGTTTTGAATGTGACCAGTGGCCCTCGAACTTTTGCATAACGACATCCTTAGATCTTTTTCTAGAGAACCCATTGCTAAAATCGTTCCTACGTCTATTCTTTCTCACTTGCCTTCTAAAACTGTCGGTGTTATTATGCTTTTTGACTGATTTAGTAATAGCTGAAATTGAAACGTTAACTTCAAATTCTTCAAAAATCATTTCTGTAACGAATATATAAGATATTTTGTCCAAACCATAACATTTTATGACAAAAATGCGTTGATCTATTGCAACATTTTAATTTACTTTTGATTAACGTTGCAAACATAACAAACAAAAAATGACAACTGACATGTTTGTTTGTTTGTTTTATTTCGGAGACTTCAGGATGCAGAAATTCCCTTGGCCCCCTTGGATTCAACAACAACTACAATTTTGCCGAATCTGGAGATATTTCAACGCCAGTAGAGATTTGTACGTGCCAAAAATTAGTTTAATACATAAAAGTTAATTTTTGCACACCGTCAATAAAATTTTGAGTTCTCATCACTAGTATTGTTTTTGGAATAAACATGTTGCAGTTTTTAGTCAGTTATACCTATTCAAACCTTTTTTTTGGGATACCCTGTAAGTCTACATTACGAATTTAAACTTTAAATAGTAATTTTGCATTAATTTTGTGCCGATAGATGGTGTTTGCTTATTGACTCCTGGTTATTCTGTAATCGAACTTAAATTCGATGCACCATTTTTGGTGATCATTTGGCTAAATTTAGTTTGGGTACGTTTGTGCTTGAGGAAATTTTAAATAATTATATATCTATAATTTTTTTAAAATTAAGGGTATTCTTAAGTATATCGTATCCAAGGGTAACTTTAATAGCCTTATCCCTTCAATGAAAAGTGATTTAGAATAATGCGTTCCTAACACTAATTTATTAAGTGAGCTTTTTGTTGTGCTAGTTTCGGCAACAACACGTACCCATCTCTACAACAACGTTTTTAATTAAAACAAAGATGTTAAACTAAAATATGAGGTGGTGTGAATAAATATAACAAAGACAAAATCGGTTTTCAATTTTGTAGGATGTTACAAACATTCTTGCCAATTGTTAACGGTGTACGGTGATACTATGTAGCTTAAAAAATTTATCGCCGATACAAGATGTTGAAATTCCTGCAGTTCCCTTAAACAATATACAGCAAGGGACGCCGCTTTTATAGGAGGCGTTGGTTTTGATTATACTTCACTGTATTTAATTTTAGTATTGAAAAAGCCACTTCTCAGCTGCCTCTAATCATCTTGGGCAATGTTATCACATTAGTTGCCACAACGTATTTTGACTACTGCTCACATACGTTCAGAATGATACGTAAAAATCTGTAGAATAGCTTTATTGTGAATATAATGTGCGAAATAATTAATTAAACATTTTAAATATGTACTACTTTAGTCAATAAATACTTTTACTTGAAATTGTAGATAATAAAGTACTTATTACACAAGTGTTAGATACCCGCATCTGTTGAAAACCGTGAATTGGTATCTACGATAGTTTAAACTATAATGTTCTTTACCGTTAAATACATACAATTCAGCTACAATTATATTTTTAAAAGTCACCAATTGATGTTTTCTTTGGATAATGGTTTGTGATTTTATTACATCACTTTCACATCCCATTGAATTTTGTAGCAAAGGTTGATAAATTATTACTTTGTAATTTGAAAATTTATATTCGTTTGTAAGTGTCTACAACCACACTTTTGAAAATTTGCTTGTGTAGTTAATAAATTGAGATTTATATTGGAGAAAGGATGTACAAGGTAACTAACAGTGATGAAGAAAATTTTTATTCGCACTACCTACATTTATCTTATTTCTTCAGTTAGTTTTCTTTAATTGGACGAACCTTTCTATCCGATACCAAACAAAGTCTGTCGATTTTCAGAGGATTCTTTAATTTAGTTTTATAGCATTTTAAATCAAAATTTATTTTAATCACTATTAGTTATGATTCTTTTGATCAAAATTGTTTTACCTGCATTAGCGTTTGTAATTTTTGCATTTTATAAGATCCATTTGTTAACTACCTTTGAATCTCAATTAATTATAGGTACTTCACAATTTTTGGAAACATTGTCTACGAATTCTGTAACATTAGTGTGGAAACTTGCTTTTCATTAAATTGTAGGTATTGTTTTTAACTCTTTTATCTCAATTGCATTTTTGGAGCATTAATATTTATTTGCAAATACTAGGGACGTACGTCACATTTCCAACAAGCTTCTATAGAATGTGCTGAAAATGTAGGCTCTTGTTAACTAAGCATGGATTAATTCTTCGTTTCATATTTTCAAAGCTCTTCTACGGTAATTCGTTGAACTGCTGATTGACAAAATTGTGACCATAGAACTCTACATCGGGAATATATACTGTTAATGCCATCTGTAATAATGAATATATATATATATATATATATATATATATATATATATATATATATATA
>JAHWXV010605131.1:0-10898 GCA_024586415.1 Phrixothrix hirtus | reverse complement strand
AGATATATTAACGGCTTATTACATTGATTAGTAGTCGTATTTTCTAGGTAAAGCATATACCCGACAATTTCATCCTACTCTGTTCGAGTCATACAACAGTAATACAAAATATTATTTCAAAGTTTCTATTTCAGTGCAAGGTCACCGGTATCGAATGACAAATTGAAACGTTTCAAAAAGCTGAATGCAAATGTGGTTTTACTTTCCAATCGGTCTGAAATTAGGTTTACAAATAGCGCCTTCTATACATCACTAGTCAAAGTTACTTAAATATATAACAATTACAGTACACTAAATATTTTAATTAAGTGGAATATTTTTCAAGCTAATGAAAATGCCTACGCCCTCTACTTTGTAAGTGGGCAACTAGGCAACAATATGATCAAATACCCCATTATGAACGCCCCTCTTAAGAATGGTGCGTGGGAAGCTCGGGTGCTAAACAGGCGACACAGTTTACAACATAAATGGATATGTTGTAATTAAATAATTACGAATAAAACACTTTTCTACGACTGGAGCAACTGAAAATAAAAACCTAAGGCCCTCTTTTTACAACTACGTCTAATGCGTATTCTAATCTCACACGTCTTTCTTCATTTGTCAGCTTGTGTATTATTAACATTGCCAGTTCTTAGAAAAATATTGTTTGAAAAAATAAATCGGTGAATATTATAAAATTGAATTAATGGTAATTACTTAAATTAAATGTTTTTTGGAAAGTTTACCAAGAGACGAGCATTTTTGAACAAAATAGCATAATTAAGAAGGGTTAGTATAGAAAAGAGTTTATGTTGACTTTTAATGCTTACAATGCATTTATGAAATTTCCACAAGTCAAGACATATTAATTTGATGTTTTCAGTCAATAGCTGAGGACTTAGAAAGATTTGTAGCAAAATTTTATTACGGAAAATTAATATCTGATAATCCCAGGATTGATTTCATGTTGCTATAGAAACTTTGGAAAAGAAAAATAACTTAATGATCTCCAGATAAGCTTCCAATTCATTTAAAGAAATCAATATTTTAATAGTATAAGCTCTATCTTCGACATAGTTATATTATACAGAACACATAAAAATGTATACATTAATAGAATTTAAACGATATTTTAAAAGAATAAAATTAGAACGTCTTGAATAAAAAACATTTGTATGCAATTTTCCTTTATACAAAGTTTTTTACTTTTTAGGAGCACATTTTATTAACAACGTAAACGGATGGTATTTTAATTTTAATTAGTAGTAGTTTCATCTTCATTAGAGCAATTCCAAATTTTTATAAAAAATTTCTTTAAGGAACACTGTTTGAAGTAAATTAGCAACAAAATGAAGCAAAGAATGAAGGCATCATTAAAGGCATCTTAAAGATAATCAAAATTTTCATAAATTAAATAGGAAAAGAACCTTAGATGTACTTAAAATATGCCATTTCATTTCATTTCATTTAAATCTGATACGTCAGATAGTTAGTTGAAAAATAACTGATGGGTTTTAAATTGTATTTTTAAATATTGTTGGTTCTTACAATAACTAGAACATATTTTTGGACAATAACAAATAACTTAGGGATTATACTAACTAAAAATAAAAAACAAGGAATATCACTAGTTTTATTATTTACTTTCGTATAAAATTCATATTCGAATAAAGGTAATGCAAGCATCTTGAAATTTTGATAATCAAAGTATCCATAAAAGAAATGAACAATGAATATTCTGCGTGGGTAACTACGCATTAAATAGTTTATAACCGCATGGAGTATTTAATTCTATGCATCCACAAGTATTATAGCTAGTCAAAGTGATCAAGACGCCTTAGGAACATTATCGTCCACTGTGGGCTTATAACGTAAAAATTTGACCAAAAATTGTTTTTACGGAATTCAACATATTACTTAGCTTTAATTTTTTAGATTAGCTAATATATTAAAATTTGTTAATCTATGAAATGTTTTGATTCCTTTTCAATCATTTATCAAATAATCGGTCAGAATTTAGCGTATAAAGCGTTGCTCTCTAGATTACGAATCCTAAGCAATGTTTAATTGAAAAACAACCACTTAGAAGTGATTATCTTATACAATGTTCTACACCACTACAAAGGGTATTTTACATACTTTCTTATAGAATTTTAATTTTATTTAAATTAATGTCTATATCTCTATGTATTGCAATTAAGTACGTACATGTTAAAAATACTATTTCTGAAAGTTGTTCTAAGGTTTTAATTATTATCAGTGTTTGCCCAAGTAAAATTTGTTAGTTTGAAAGACAGGCTGTTTATGCTTTTTGTGATCCTGCAACTCGATTGCACTTTGTTTGAAAATTTGCGCTCGGAACACATATTATAATATTATGTGCTGTGCTAAATTTTTAAGTTGCCATGAACTGAATATTGTTTATATTTTTACTTTCTCTTACTTATATGAAATATACCTAAAACACAAAGTATTGTTTTCGACCAAAATTTTCGATGTCGTAATTTTAGTGGAAATATACGTTTTCGGGTCACCTGAGTACGAAAATCATGCTTTTGGAAATTGGTCTGTGTGTGTAGAAATGTATTGCTCTTTTATATAATCTAGACGGTTTTTCATAAAATTTTCCGCAAGTCAAGTAACCGGAAGTACTTTTGCCGTTAAGTCTGAATAAAATAACTATGAAACTAAAAACCCTAGGTAAATGAAAATTTATATTTCAGGTCTCTATCACCTTAATGTACTAAATCAAGAATTTAATAAAAATCGAATAACCGAAACTACCGCCTTATTTCTGTCACTTTAGATATTTTCCGAATTTTTGGTTTTTCTAGATTTTCTGGAAATCGGTTATAACGATTTTTTAAAATTTGCTGTATTTCTTAAGCATTTTAGACCCTTTCATATAATCTAGGCGGTTACTCAGAATATTTTGTTTAAATCGAGTAACCGGAAGTACCTTCACTGTTAACTCTCTAAATACATATACTATGAAACTAAAAGCCCTAACTAAGTGGAAATGTATATTTAGGGTTATAATCATCTTTTTCTGCAAAATCAAAAATTTGGTTAAAATCGAATAACGGGAAGTGCCACTTTATTTTTGTCATTTTTAAAGATTTTCTGAATTCTTCATTTTCACGGTTTTCTTGAAATTGGCTGTAACAATTTTTTTTAAACTTAGTATATTTCTTGGCTATTTAATTTAGTTTTATATTAGCTAAGGAGTTTCTCTAATAAATTTTTGAAAATCGTGTAACCGAAAGTACTTGGAGTATTAGTTGTGAACAACGTACCTTAAAAAGTGATCATTATATGATAATCAAAAACTATGTTTATGTGTTATACTTTTGTGCAAGAAACAGCAAGAATTTAGTTAAATTCGAATGACTGGAAGTGCCACTTTATTCTTCCGATTTTTAAGTTTTTTGCGATTTTCTCGAAAACTTTTTAACAATTTTTTTGAAACTTGCTATAGTTCTTATGCCCTCGACATCCTTTAACGTAAACTTAGAGGTTTTCCTGAAAAATGCGTTGAAGCGAGCTACTAGAGAAAATTTTTGGAGTTAAGCGGGGTTTTACATGCCCAGAAACTTGGATGAATGACCATTACAATTGTCGTTCCCAAAATAAACATGAATAATATTTTAATTATTTGTGAACATATGAATGTTTGTTTATCTATGTACGTAAGAGGAAGTCGGGTGTTGTCTCACACCAGATTTCTTCTATTTGTAATATTATAAGTAACCTTTAAAGAGCTTTATAATGTATGTAACTAGGTTTTATTTTTATGGAAATGTCAAAGTTACTATGAAGTTTGAATAAAAATTCTAAAATATCAGAGGACTTATTTGTAAAGTAAAATTAATACTGATTCCTTATTTGACGTTTAGATATAGTAGAAGCTTAAATAACAAATTTAAAATACTAAAAAGTCACAAAAATACTTTCCATGCGTATTTGATTGAAAATAATTATTTAAAGTGCGTTAATCTTCTGGCATTGCGCAAGAGTTTAACTAACTGTAATTTTGCAAGCTATTTTATGTAATTTAAAATTTTTACCCTTCAATAAGAATAATTATTAAAACAAAATTTGTAAAATTGTGTTTGCTGCAAAGTTGGCTTACTGTATAGAAATTATAAATACCTATATAATTTATTTCGGTTCCAAAGAATATTTTTGTGATTTATTGATAACTGATAACATTTAAGATAACTGTGCAAAATATTTTTAATAATAATGATGCTAACGTAAAAATAAAAGCAATAAGCTTCTTGGAAGTATTATCAAAACCATATCCAACCGCAACCAATCAATACATTTCATGAAGATGAACGAATTATTCAAAATATGGTTTTCTTATCAATCCTATTTTGTTTGTTTGAATATTTCTGTACACAAAGAACAAAATGGAAAATCTGTCAATGCAATATATATTTGGGTATCAATTATGCTAAGTTTAGACACAGTATAGTATTATTGATTGTTTTGCTATAATATTTGTCGACCATGGATTCTTTCAATATTATTAAACGAGACTCAGGTTTAACTTTCATTGCACATGGAAAGCATATATTCACAGCGGAAAAATATATCAAAACAACATTCTATCTTTCTGAAAGTATTTACCTTGTATAATTGTGGTACGAAGGTACGAAATGATTTACTGCCTGAATTTAAAACTCGGTGTAAAAAAGGTAAATTTTTGCAGACCAATAGACAATGGCTAGATAATAAGCTTTCCATACCATATGAAGAACCTAATGAATCCTTAGCGCCTGAACATAAACGTGGACGACCATGCAAGTCATATGAAGAATCGGCAGAAGTGACAACATAGAAAAGCAATAAAATTATTTAATAACATCAGGGTTAAACCGCATCTATCTATTCTGCATTCACGAATTTTGTTCGTTATAAGCGATCGTTCACCAAAACAGAATCATTGAAAATTCACGTTAACACACTTGTACAAGCTACGCATTAAAATTAAGTTCAGATTTGTGTAAAATCACGTGCAAATAATTTCCCTTTGGCGCGCGCTGTATTGCAGGAGTAAACGAAGCAGCAAGCTTGTCGGTTATTTAAACGTGGAGAAATGAAGCATAAAGTTGACTTTAAGTGAAAAATGTATGAGTTACCGTAGGTGATCGAATGTCAACTAAATTACTAAAAGTTCAGCAAAATTTCCATAAATCTCGGCTAACTCACTCAACGCTTCATCGTACATCACTGCAGAGATAAACGGATGTATATTCGAATACATGAAATAAATCCCATGCAACATCTTTCTTCACGCTTTGCGATGTCGCACTACTATTAAGTAAGTGACAAGCTTTACGGAAGTTTTGCTGAACTTTTGACAATTTTGGTGATCTTCGAAAACCTTTGTTAGATCTCGGAGGGGTAAAACGTGAGTATATCATTTACAGCTAACTTTACGTAAGCGTAGAACCACTCATAACTTTCTCGTGCATTTGAAAATTACTGTGCGCCGCGCCATACTTCATAAATTAGTGGTAAGCTTTACATGTATGACCGAATTCTTGACGAATATTTTAAAACTCCTTTATCGTTTATCATTTGTCTAATTGTTGATTAATTGTCAAAATTAGTTAATCTTTTCAAATAAGTTCGTTATAAAGGATCGTAAAACATAATCTTTTGCTACCGTTCGTTATAAATGTGTTCGTTAAAAGCAATCGTAAAAAATACGTTAATAAAAGTAAATCAGTTCGATATTTGAGATTTTATTCGTTATAAGAGATCGTTCGTTATATTACGTGTTCGTTATAAGTGTTATACTGTACTATCCATTCTAATTTTAGTTACCAGAATAAATGCAGGTCTTGTTACAAAAACTGGAATCAAATTATCTTAAACCTAAATTGATTTTTTTTTAATGGTTAGCCTTATGTCCCCAAGAAACATAGCAATATAATATTTTTATACAGGGTTATTTTGAATTGTTTCAGAGATTTTAACCACTTATTCTTTACGCCTCATTCATTCATAAAAAAATAATTAAAACGTTAAATAGCTTCAAGGCACAATCAAATTTAGAATATTCTTGCAGAACTAGTTGGAAACTTTTGCTGTGTAATATATATAGTCAGTAGTTTCATTTCAATTTGTGAAAAAATCATATACGTTTATTCGTAGGTCAACCTTACTTATTCTGCAGGTTATTGCAGTAGAATTTAGTCTGGTACCATGTGTGATAAACATTCAAGGAAGTAAAATTGATAAAAAAACTCATGTAACCTATTATTTAGTTTTTTTAAACTTTCACATAAGATACAAAAATGTATCCTAAAGTAATATGTTTTCTTATATTTATCAAAAACGTTTTCATTTCGAAAATATTAAGAAGTAAAGTAAACGCGCCAAAAAGCACGAAGGTATCCTACCGACTGCGGCAAATAACACTCGATATCGTTCGAAAGACTTTTTTTAAATATTTATTTATTTAATAAAAGCAAAAAACGGAGTTACAGTTTTTAGTACAATAGTTTTCTTAGATATGTTGCCTTATCTACGGGATGATTGTAACTGGTATTCTAAGTTTATTTAACTTAACATGAAACTTCCGCATATACGAATATCTATTTATCTTGTTCAAAGAATGTAGACTTGATAATGCTTATTTTATGTAATTCAGCTATCTTAAGAATGTATCTCCTCCACCGCCAGACGGAAAAATAAATCGTTAGTTTTTCCTTAATTTTAATTAACGGCAATTTGTGCCAATGTAATATTTACTTGTTCTAATTTTGTTTCCATTGTTTTGATTTTACTTATTAATTACTTTATTTACTTACTTACTTTAATTACTTTTACATATGATTAAAGATACGCTAATTATAACAATTACGAGGGTAGCACCCATTATTTCTCCAAACTAATAAAACAAATATTGTAGTCAAAAATTATTTTCATTATTGTTCTTCAAAATATTTGCCCTTAAACTCAATGCATTTAGACATTCGATAAAACCAGTTATCATAGCATAAATCCACTCTTCTTGAGTCACTTCAAATATAAGGTCTTTGAAGCTCTCCGCGGCACCTTCTGGGCTCGCAAATCGTACACCACGCATTTTATCCTTCAGTCTGGGAAATAAAAATAAATCTGAAGGTGCCAGGTCCGGACTATATGGCGGATGATCTATTAATTTTAATCCAGAAGCTTTCAAAAATTCGTTTGTTTGACGTGCAGTGTGACTTGAAGTATTATCGTAATGAAGGACAATCTCCGATCTAGGGAGTCGTAAACGAGCTTTTTGAATAACATCTGGCAGACATACTGTCGTGTAACATTCTGCGGTAACCATACGTTTATTTTCAAGCACGACTGTTATGATAGATCCTGATTTTGAGAATAAACTGGCTACCATTTTCTTTCCAACATTTCGAGATTTCTTTATTTTGACTAGATTAGGTTATGTTGGAAACACCTATTGAGCCGACTGCCGTTTTTATTCCGGTTCAAATTCATATATCCAGCTTTCATCACCAGTAATGATGTTTAAACGGCTTTCGACCTACCTCCATCATATTTCTTAAGCGTTTTTTTTACACCATTCCACTCGGCTTTGTTTTTGTTCCTATGTTAAATTATGCGGTATCCACCGACAACAGACTGTCCTCACACTCAAATGATTATGTAAAATCTTGTTTATTGTAGTCATGCCAATACCCAAGGTGCTTCTAATAATCCTATATGTGACTCCATTGTCGTCTTGAAGCATTCTTCGTACGGAGTCTATATTTGTTTCAGTAACGGATGAGATTGGCCTTCCTTCGCAAAAATCGTCACTAAGTGAAACCCTTTGAAATTTAAATTCTTTATACCAGTTGTAAACACTCCTTTGAGAAGGAGCTTCATCACCAAACCCAGCATGAATTCTTGGAGTGCTTTGGTTTGGAGTTAAGGAACTTTTAAAATCATACTACATCATGGGTCTAAAATTTTCTCTCGTTATTTTCTGCAGACCACTCGCTTTGAAATTAGCTTGCAAAATAACTGTTGTAGTTATCAAAACTAAATTGTAACTGTCAAAATAGAAAACAATAAGCATTTGTTTCATAGCATGTTTGATTCCTTTGATTCACTAGAAATATTAGTTTGCAGAAATTATCCGTGCTACCCGCTGATAATTATAAATGAACTAATGCCTATTGACCCTACAGCCAAATGACGAGTTTTGTGTATATTTTGTATATTTTTTGGAATTTGTTTTAGCTCATCTTTAACTGCCTTTAGGTGATGCAAATTGACATGTTATAGATTTATTTTACTAATTTCTTGATTATGCGTCTTACTTAAACCTAGCTTATCGATATGCGGTAATTGATTGTATTTAACGTTCATATTGATATTGCGATTAACTAATATTTATTTTTTTCGATTGTCACTAAACATGTGTCTGGAATGTGTATCATATTCGTTCCGGTTAATTGTTTTTGATATTTATTCGAACCGCACTTTACGGTAATAATTATTGGATAAGGTGTCGCAATAATCTGTGTTAGCACATAATCATTTAATTCAAACATATAAGGGGTATACGTTTTGTTAGGGCAAAAGTTAATAATTGCATTTCGTATAGTAAATTATTTAGAATTGACATTAATGTTTGTATTTCACAAAAAAATTATCTCTGCTTTATTTCAATGCAATGCTCTTTGAATATAGGTTTTCTTTGTTCGTTGGAATAAAGGATTTCATTAAAATGGGGTAAGATCATCTAAAAATGATTTTCTTTAGGTATCGGAATAGGAATTAATTTATATCGTGTGTATTTTATTTTTGTTACAAGGATAAACATAAATTGTTCTTTGATTTGGTAAACTTTTATTTTGATAATCTTTTCGTATATAAGAATTTGGGTTTTGTCGATAATGTAAGGCAAAGTTAAATATTGGTCGCTTGTTGCGCCTCAACCTTTTTTTTTACTTCCTTAGCTTCAAACATTTTTCCATTGTGGCGATGTGAGTGGGCTTGGCCAGAGCCCGGTGCTATTGCGAGTGCCAGGGTTGCTTAATGGCGGATCAAGATTGTCCACCAGTTTCTTTATTATTCAAACATTTTGCCATTGTGGCGATATGAGTGGGCTTGGCCAGAGTCCGGTGCTATTGAGAGTGCCAGGGTTGCTTAATGGCGGATCAAGACATGTCCACCAGTTTCCTTATTGCACGATGTGGGTGTGC
Organism: Phrixothrix hirtus; assembly: GCA_024586415.1. Classification (NCBI taxonomy): domain Eukaryota; kingdom Metazoa; phylum Arthropoda; class Insecta; order Coleoptera; family Phengodidae; genus Phrixothrix; species Phrixothrix hirtus. Next base: position 1,698 of record JAHWXV010605131.1, on the reverse strand, counting down.
CGCGAGCCTATCTTTTAACACCTTCCTTCTTGCCGCTGCTCTTATTGTGATATCGTCTAGTTTGGGATCTTTCCTCAAATCAACGCCTCGTACGTACCTTGGGGCACCAGTTATTAGCCTCAACAATTTGTTGTGCGTCGTGGTAATGGTATTTTTAGCTGCTTGGGATCCCTTCGTCCCGAGCTCCTCTACATACGTGAGACTTGGGACTAGCATGGTGTTGATTATATGTAGCTTGATTGATAATGGTAGTGGACTCCTAGGGCCCAGAACGCCAAATAGCTCCCTTGATAAAATTAGTGTCAACGCTGCTCTTCTTTTTGTATGCGAGACCCAGTTAAGTTTTCTGTCGAATTGTAGGCCCAAGTAAGTGGCCTTCGTTTTTATTTTTAAGATTGACTTACCCACGGTGACTATTTGATTTGCCCACTTGTTTGTGAATCTAACAATCTCTGTCTTGTCTTCATTTAGCGATATTCTCCATTTCGCCGCATATTGGCCGATAATTTGCATACATTTTTTCAGCTTGGCTTTTGCAGCCACTATGTTCCTGGCTACTACTACCAGAGCCGTATCGTCCGCGTATTGCAGGACTTCTACATTCTCGACTTCATGCAACTTGAGAATGTCTGCAACGAAGATGTTGAATAAGGCGGGAGAGATTGGTGACCCTTGGGGGAGACCTTCTTAAGCCTTTATTTTGCTGGAAAGCGTATTTCCCACTCTTATCCTGAAGCTTCTGTGTTGTAGGAAAGAGAAGACCATCTTGGTTATTGAGGTAGGGAACTTCATTAATACCATTTTGTAAATTAAGGCATCTCTCCACACCTTATTGTATGCTTTTTCCACGTCCATGTACGCGGCTAGGATTCTGTATCTGGTAGCGGCTTGGAGGACCGCACTCAACTTAGCTCTGAACCCGAACTGGATACTGGTTAGTAGCAGGTTTGACTCTAGGAAGTCTTGCACTCTTTTATTTAGGATTTTCTCAAGGACCTTGGCCATGCAGCTAAGTAGGCTTATCGGTCTTCTATTCCTCGGGATCGTTGGGTCCTTCCCCGTTTTTGGGAATAGTTATAACTATTACCATCCTCCAGTAAATCGGATAGTGTCCCAATCAAAGAGATAGATTAGTTATTTCTTGTAGGGGTTGGTCGGTAAGAATCTTTAGAGCTCTTGCAGGTATGCCATCCGCCCCCGAAGACTTTTTGGAGCCGATCGTTGTGATTAGTGTCTTAACTTCATCAAGCTGCGTTTGTATAGGAGTGGTGATCGCTGATTCCCGAATATGATTAATGGAATCCTTGATTCTGGATTGTAGGTATGGAATTTCTGGGAGTGTGTTCTGGCATTGCTCCTCCAGGCAGTCGGCTAAGATTTCACTATCTTTCTTCAGGATTTTAAGGAGTTTCCATAGCTTAGGTCTTTCGTGATTGGCTGCTTCCTCAAGCGTGGCCGACCAATCCTGTGACTTCCTGTCCTCCAGCATGTCATCCACTTTTCTTTGAAGCTCTGTCACTCGGGCTTTGTCATGGGGATGCCTTGTTCTAGCCCACTTTTTTCTTGCGGCATTCTTCTCCTTTATTAATGCTTTATCGTCGGAGTTGAGACCCCATCTGTTCTCCATAGAAGTTTTGCGTTCCGTTTGATTTGTTTTCAGATTTTGGCTGATAGTGTTGGTCAGCCTATAGACTGCAG
>JAHWXV010605099.1:0-22950 GCA_024586415.1 Phrixothrix hirtus | reverse complement strand
AAGTTGTAAAGCTAAGTGGGATCACATTGAAGTTGTGCTCTCAGTGTTTTTGTATTCGCTGTAGTGTAAAGACGTTTGTTTCGGATTATGCACCCCCAAGGCATACCACTACGCGCCGCCGCTGGGTACGGTATGATTTAGTTCTGCCGATCACCGCAAAAACAACTGTTATTACTAATGTATGGACATTTCTATGATATTTAGCCGTTTTCTATATAAGTACTTGCTAATATGCATTTGTTCTATTTATTACTTTGGCGCCACGTCAATTAATTTTTTGATAACATAACCTTGATTACAAATATCCTATTGTGGTACTGTGGTATATTGTTAGTGGATGTAATAATACATTGCCTGTTGTAAAATTGCACTTGTATCCTATGGATCTCCAGGTACTGTAATTTTACCTTTGAAACTATACTAACCACATTATATAATAATAGAGTTTTAGACATGTCATTTTTTTAAAGATAATTCTTAACACTTGCCAGAGTATTGAAACACAAAGTAATTTCTAAATTGTTTGTTGTAATTTTCAAGTGCGGTATAAATAAATTAGTAAATTCACTTAGCTTGTTAATTATTAAGTAAAGTGCCCATTTAAAATATTGGCGTTAGAATTGATCCGAACGTCTCAATAAAATCTTATACATTAAATAAATACTGGTTATTTATTATAAGACAGCATAAATTGATTTTATTTCATTTGAACAACGTGTAATATAAAAATTATTAGGTAATCTAATTTGAAGTCACGTTTAAATTGCCGCTCATTATACATTAGAGCCATAGCGTTAGTAGTGATGGAAAGAACTAAAACTTGGTAACAAGTTTTAGATGGTAGTGAACAATCTGGGAAACAAATTTTCTTTATATATGTATCACAAACCGTTAATTCACTTGTTTGGAGAAATAAAGCGATTCCACAAACAGCAGCCGGTAGAGTACGAAGATGGGTAATTTGTTTAAGCAGTTTTGATTTTGACATTAAATATGTAGAATAATAAAGTAACTATAGTGCTGACTATCTGTCACGTTTACCATCAATTAAAAGAGGCATAAAAAATCACCAAATGATCCAAAAAACTGTAATGTTTCGTTAAATGCTATATTTTCGGACTACTCCGCATTATGTTACAGGCGAGACACCATCGTACAGAATGGGTCGTAAACAAATTCGTACAAAGCTGAATTTAATTAAACCTGCGGATGACCAAACGAGTTTTGGGGCGTGGTTATTACAAACTTTTGCATAAGCTGATTATGTTTATGTAAGAGAGTATTGGAATAATAAGAAAGGATTGGTGAAGGCGGAAATAGTAGAAGTAAGGGTCGCAGAACTTATCCATGTAAGGTACGAGATTGCAATTTAATCTGTAAGTGCCATTTAAATCAGATTTTTAAGAGTAAAGATAGTAGTTTAGGCGAGGCTAGTGATAGAAAGGTTCAGGATAGAATTGTAAGTGTAGATAGGAGTAACATTCATTATAATACTACAAATTTGTATGAACCGCGAACAATCAACCAAGTTGAAAATGATCCCAGCTCTACTGATTTTTCGAAGCCCAGAGTAATTATAAAGAAGCCGATTAAGTTAGATCTGTAATTGAACAAGTTTAGGTATGGGGCTAGTATAGTATTTACTAATTAATATATTTGTACACTATGACTATTAATTTATAGTAATGAACATTTAAACTTTTTTTTGACACAAAATAATATGTGATAATAAATTAACACTTGTCTTAACTTTACGAATTATAGGTTCTAAGAGCCCTCCGCTGCGTTGCACTCACATATCGTATCGTTCTTGCATATTTGGGGCCATATTTGAAAATACAGGCTGTTGCATCTGTCGTAGCGCGTCTGTAATTTTCTCTTGTAACTGTTGTATTTTCAACAGAGGGTTATCTTGGAAAACCCATAGTTTCAGCATATCCCAAACAAGTGCACCCATCCAATGATATAAAGTCCGAGTCAGATGGAAAAGAAAAATCGGTGAAACGTGAAATCACATTTTATTCAAACGCCTCCTGCAGAAAAGTTCTTATAGCCTGTGCTATGTCGCAGGTTGCCCCGTCTTGTTGAAAAAACTGGCAACCGAAGGATAAATTTCTTGTTCTACAAAACCTCCGAAGGTCATCTACAAACGGTATGAGAACTTGAGTAATATAGCGCTCTTGATTAACAGTTGCTGGACGTCCGTTTTGCTCAATGAAGTAAGGCCCAATAATTACTTGTCTAGAAACTGCGCACCAGTTGATCACTTTTTCACTGTGCAACGGTATTTCTTGCACTTCTCCTGGTTGTCAGAAATCTAAAAATCTATTGTTACGCCTATTTACATGACCTGACAAATGAAAATGACATTCGTCACTGTAACAGATGTTACTGATGAAACTAGGATTATCATATTGCAAAGCAAGAATTCTAGAACACCCATTCTCAATTGTTGGGTGATCTGAATAATGTATGAATAAGCATTAATTTGTTTCATTATGTTCTAAAAAGGTCCTGCTGTTCATTTGTAATTTTGCAGCAGATCTCCGTTAACTACAAGGTGGTGAGCTCATAATTTAATTGAATACACGTTCGTGATTTTCGTCGGTATCCACTATTTCTTTTCATCCAGCTTTACCTTTTCCTTGGTGTAGTACACTTGCAGTTTTTCTAAATTTTGTTATAATATTCAGTACGGTAGCATTATTTGGTGCCTATTTATTGAAATGCTCCGAAAATTGTTCGCGGACCAATTTAATGCTTGGACCATTTTGTCTACCAAGACTGTATGAGTGAAAATAGTGCTCAACTAAAAATACTTTTTTCTTCAGTAGAAAGCATTATTTACGAACTTGCAAACATATTTGGACATCTAACCAAACCAAACGTAAATGCTTATGTCAAATAATTGTTAGTGTCGGAGGTTTAACCAAAAGTAGACCTACCGTTTGTGTACAGTAAATTAATGGCCATATTGTAATTGCTATATTTCCAAATAGAACGATGGAGGTTATCTTACGCCCCTCTCACAATAGCAATAAATATATATGTAACTGACTTTATACGTGAATATTGCCTGCAATAAAGTCGTTAATTTCATTTTCTTTTTATTACATATTGTACTGAATATTAGATTAGCAATGTGCAAACATAACAACTATTATACATGAACCTATATAATAGTGGAATAGTGTTGTTATATATCATCTTCCAACAAAATTAGATTAGACAAAAGCTCGATAATGGGAAAAATAAACTCTCGAATCATATGCCCACGCTAATAGATGTACAAGAGTTACTTCAATCAAAATCAAATATTTTGGAAAAGATAGATCTTAACCAGGTTCCTAAAAGAGACAAGTTTACAAAAAAATTGTCTTTCCATTTACGAAAGGTATTATATAGCTTTTGTAGTAAAGCTGATCACAACAATTACCTGTATCCTACAAATTTAAAAACGTCAATGAACTTAATCTATGTAGTAATTGCTTAAGTAAACTCATATTAAACTTTGGAACCTTGAATCCTGTAAAAACTACAAAATGAAACAAAATACTCTTTTGCATGAAGAGCGGGAGTTTTGCTTGGGAATAAATCAGAAGTGGGTTTATTTACAAGCAGTCTATGTTATATTATGCTATCAACTGTGTCCATTTACATTTGTGATATGGCAGTAAACAACTATGTTTGCAAAGCAATTTTCGATTGTGGATTACAAAATAATTGCATTTCCAAGAAATTCGTTGATCTTTTAAATTTGTCTGAAACAAAGAACAATATCTCAATACTGGGATTGAATAGTATTCCTTGAAATCTAAGATCAAAGTATAAAATTACACTTCCATCTCGATTACGCTCCTTCAAAATAACAATTTCATGTTAAGTTACACCTGAAATAACAGATAAACTTCCGAACAGTAATTCTGAATTGTCATCACAGCACCTTCCCGAGCATTTACACTTATCAGATCCATCGTTTTACAAATCAAGTGATATTGATCTATTACTTAGTGATGGTAATTTTTAGGAAATCCTCATAAATGGAAGATTTTCCCTGGAAAGAATAAACCTATTCTACAAAATAGTGTGTTTGGTTGGAAGGAATCAGGAAGCATTTCTGAACACCATTCCAAGAGTTCGCTTTGTTACCTTAGTAAAAAGCAACAACTACAAGAAGTTTAAATTAATTTTGAAAGATTGAAGAAGCAAACTGCTTACGATAACACTCTTCAGACAAAAAACCATGCTAAACTATTTTTAAGAATACTTATTCGCGCAACAAAGAAGGCCGCTTTATTGTACGCGTTCCATTTAAGGATGATACTTCAAAATTAGTCAATTCAAGAGATGTAACTATAAAGCGTTTTCTGAAAAATCCATCATTGAACGCTCAGTGCAAAGAATTTGTGGAAGAAACCTTTAATACATCAATTTAATCATAACCAAGTAGGTTATTTCCCTTCTTATTATGCCATTTTACGAAAACATGCAGCAACAACTAAAATTTCAGTTATATTTAATGGATTTTTTAGATAGATAATGGGGTAACATTAAATGAATGACGAAATTTTGGTCCACCAATATTAATCGATATATTTCCTATTCTGTTACGTTTCAGGCAACACATTGTTATTGTAGGTGGCGACATTGAGGAGATGTACCGGAAAATATCGGTGCATCCCGATTATAGAATATTCTAACTTATTGTTTGGAGAGATGAATCTACTAAAACAATTTCTGCTTATTTTTTAAATACTATGGTGTATGGTACAGCATCAGCTCTATGTTTAGCCATACGGTGTTTTATGCAATTAAGTTTAAACTTTCAAGGTCAATTTCCAATACCCGCAGAAGGAATGTTAAAAGATTTCTATGTAGATGACCTCATTAATGGCATTGAGTCTGAAATTGAAGCACTAAATGTATGTCAAAACGTTTCCAAGATTTTAAAAGCTGCCTGTTTCAATCTACGAAAGTGAACTTGAAATAATGAGAAGGTTATTGAGAAGTTGCATTACGACAAAGAACCCCTTAGTGTTTTATGCGTCGGAGACAAGGAAATAAGAACTCTTGATATATAATATCAATATCAATCGGGCATATAACTTATTATCTTAGTAAAATTTCCAATATTAATAAAATAAGTAAACGAACGAATCTTGCAACTTTTGCAAAAGCCTACGATCCTTTAGGTCTTTTAAGTGCATCGACTTTCATTTCAAAGATATACATTCAAAAATTGTGGTTACAAAATATTGACTGGGTGACGACGTACCTTCTGAAATTAAAAAAAAACTGAAAACATTTTCATGAGACTTTAAAGGAATTCAACAGTCTAAGAATTTCAGGGAGAGTTATATGCAAAAATCCTAAAACCATTGAGCTTCATAGTTTCTGTAATTCATCGCAAAATGTATATGCGGCATTGATATATTTGAAATCTACAAATTAATATGATATAAATACGTCATTACTGTGTGCAAAGACAAAAGTAGCACCCTTGAAATTTCAATGAATCCCAAGATTGGAGCTTAGTAGAGCTCCATTATTAGCTAGATTATCAAGGAAGGTTCTTCGCTCTGTTACTATAAAATCGAATTGTTATTTTTAGACAGAATCTCAAATAATACTTTTGTGGTTAAGAAAACCACCAAATCAGTTAGACATTTGTTAATAATTGGGTGTCTAAAATTTAACAATTAAAAAATATTGAAAATTGGGGTCATATGGCAAGTTAAGGTAATCCTGTGGATGTTGCTTCCCGAGGTATTTTTCCAACTGAACTTATAAATTGTTCACTTTAGTAGAATGGTCCAAATTAGCTTTCAACATATACTTCGGACTGGTCAGCATCTGACGTATGTTTTCCGAAGAAATTCCTTGAAATACGATAAGCACAACGAACGTTCCTCTCTAACCAAATAAGTTCATTTTACCTTTTTAATAAATATTAAAGATTATCTAAACTAAAACAAGTTGTTGCTTATTGTCTCAGATATATTAACAACTTAAAACAACATAAAAATAGTCATCAACAAGAACTAAGTGCTGTGGAGCTTGCTCAATCTATGAAACTTTTAGTAAAACTTAGCCAAAACAAAACATTTAATACTGAAATAAACCAATTAAACAAAGGTAATTTGTTTAACTCAAACAGTAAGGTATTGATATGAAAGGCTTACTCAGAGTGGGGGCTGGGCTAAAGCGTTCATGTTTTCCATACAATAATAAACACCAACTACTATTAAATGGTAAAAATCCTTTGACAAAATTTTTATTTGACATGAATATAGAAGACTATTGCATTCTGACCCACAAGTCATGCTGTCAACGATAAGACAAAGTTATTGGCCGATCAATAGTATAAATATTACCAAAAGCGTTAGCTGATAATGTATTTTTTATTTCAAGTGTTCACCAATATCTGTAACTTATATTATGGGCCATTTACCACCACAGTCAACACAGACTCAACTCAATGAAACCGTTTTCTATTACTAGTGTTTATTATGTAGGTTATTTTTCAATCAAAGACCGCAAAGAACGTGGTTATAAAATATCTAAAGCCTACATTTGTTTACTTGCTTGCTTTTCTGTAAAAGCAGTGCATTTAGAGCTAATCGCGGAATTAACAACAAATTGTTTTCATCTAGCATTAAGATATTTTACATCTAGACGTGGTATACCTCAACATATGTATTCCAGCAATAGAACTAACTTTGTAGGTGCTTCTAATTCATTAAAAGAACTTCAAGGTATTGTTTACAATTCTAGGAAGGAAATCATAAATTTTTTCGCGTAACATCAAATAAGGTTGCATTTCATACGAACTTTTTCACCAAATTTCGCTGGCTTATGGGAATCTAATATAAAGAGTGCCAAAAACATATTCTCAAAGTAGTAAGTTTTGGAGAAATTTACACAGTTTTGGTACAAATGAATACAAAACTGGATCCAATTCACTTACATCCACTATCTTCAAATCCTGGTTATTATTCTACACAAGCTCTTGCACATTTTTTAATTGGTAAATCATTACTATCAATACCTGACCCTAAAAATCATATACCTGTATACTAATAACTTACCAATGCACTAGTTACTATCACAAATTCAACAGAGTTTTCGGAAACGATGGTCAAACGATTATCTACAACAATTACAGCAACGAGTTAAAGCAACACTCTGATGAATTAAAAATTGGTACATTGGCACTTCTAAAAAATTAAAATCTGCAACCTCAACAATGGCTACTTGGAACAATAATAGAAGTTGCTACCATCAGAACGATGAATTGTGAATATAAAAGAGCTCTCACAAACATTTATCCATTGCCATTAAGTGATAGTGATAACAACAACGGTAAGTTTGGTTTACTAGTAACATACATATCAACCTAAAATTAAAATGTTATTGTCTTATTCTATTGAGATAAAATTTACAGTAGAAACCTAATATTTATACACCAGCCGTTCAAGGCGAGGGGAATGTCAATATTTAAATTGCATGTTAATATTAAGTAGGCTAGATACAAAAAATAAACAAATTTTTATTCACTGGTAGTTACAAAATGTAATATTATTAAAAAGGACAAGTTAACATCAATTTTAAGTTTACCAAAAATAGAGTTCATTCTACCAAAATAAAAGCAATGACCTTTAAACAAAGGTACAAGAATTGTAAGTAATCTAATACACCAATTAAAAGTAAAATTGACATTAAACCGCTAAAAACTTAGCTCCATAGAAATTTGAACTATTTTGCAATACAAATTATTAAGAAAATATCAGTACAACACAATGAATACGAAATTCAAATTAGATTTCTCTAGATAATTAATACAAACTGATTAATTTAGTACCTGTAAAACAAAATTCTTTACTTGTAGTCTGATCCACGATGCTTTCTTCCAATGCGTGCAACTAATTGTAGTATTTTGTCACATCCAAAATGCTAAAAAACTAACAAGAGAAAAAGTGTCGCTTGTTAATTAAAGGTTTGAAATTCAATCTTTGTTAATGGTCAAAAGGTGATTTATTTGACTCCATGTCTTAAAAATAATAACTGTTTCAAAAGTTAATTAAAGTAAAATTAATAAATTAGAGTAACAGTATTACCTTTGCTGTGAAATTTAATAGCAAAGTCCTAAAACCGAACAAATAATGTAAATTCTAAGAAACTGGAGTATCAGGCGGAGTTTTATAGATACATTAAAGTTAACATCGGTAAAATTCACATTAAAAGGTAGAGACTTAAATAGGTTAATGCATCATTCATATACCGCTGAAAATTAGAAATCATTGCAAAAACTACTTTAAGTTATAAAAAGATGTAATATATTAATTTTCACTTTTGGATGCCTTTTGAAAGGGATCTCGTTAAAGGACAATTATTATATTTCTACATAAACTATGGTTTGCTACGATTTTAAAAATACTATTGGAAGAAATGTAAAATGTCTAGCTTGTTGTCTTAGAGATGTTGCCAAATAGAGAACAACTTTTGTATTAATTAAAATAAAAGCATTACTGGTGATACCTTCATTAATTAAAATAAAACCTTTCAGGTTGGGCCCAGCGCATTGTACGCTGTTAAACAATCGTTGAAAATTTTACACAGCAATAAACAAAATCTCGATTTAATATAAAAACGAAGAAAATATTGCAAGGTCATTGAATCTGTTTGAAGAAACAAATCAAATTGAAAAACAAAGCATTCCCAAGGAATATCCATTATGGAAATTTCAAGTAGATATCCTACACAAATCAAACATCATAAGGAAAGTAGGTCTTAACCTGAAAAACACAAAAATTTGCAAATATGTGTTCTTAAAAATTTTTTATATAATGAGTTGTAGAAGCGTATATGAAATATAAGTAAAAATACGTTCGGTTTCTGAGCAAAACCTTGAGCAAATCCTTACTGCTAGAATATTTTAGTTATAAAATTGACAAAGGTAGTAGTTTAATAGTACACCTCAGTTAAGTAGAAAACCTATTACACAGAAGTGAAGGTATGAAACAACATCCAGATAATAATTCTTTAATGTAAAGAAATATTGTCAACTCTTCCAGAACGAAACTGCTTGTTAATCCACCAACAAAACAGGAAGGGGTTCAAAAAATTTGACGTCCTAAATCAGCTGGATGAATATGGCATATGATAAAGAAAGAAATAGTAACCATAGCCTTTAAGGTAAGTACTAGTAAACAAATGACAAATAACAGGCAGGAAATGCAAATTATATTAATGAATCAAACAAAGAAAAACGTTCCAAAGGCAACAATACGGGACATATTTTATAGAATATGTTAAAATAATAATTATGTGTGTAGAAATTGTGCCATTTTCAAAATTAATTCAATTAAAATGTCTAATAGGCGACAAAAATATCTTTTTTACAATATGAAAACAATTATCAAATAGTAGCTGATCAGATACCCATAGGATAGAGTTTTCATGCTGTAGCTTTGGTTTTACTACTTGTTCCATTGACCCTTCACTATCATATTTAGAAGAGCTAGATTCATCCATAGCTGTAATTGCTACCGCTGTATTCAGAATGAAATACGTATATCATTTCATCCTTTGCATGATCTCAAAGAAGTAATTATTTACTATAGGGGAACATCCTCCAAAATCTTTGAGCTTCACATATGTTATCAAGGGGATGAACCTGGGTAACCTCCAATCAGTTTTAGACGTCTCTCGCCTTTTGTTAAAAAGTTATAATCATAAAAAGGACTAAATATTTCGTCTCTTACGGCAGTTGAATGGATAAACTCTTGTAGAGAGGTAATTTATATCTATTTTTTTTAATTATATTCAAGAAAATATTTAATTATAACAATCTGTCTCCTTATCGCATGAATGAATGGTTGATAAATCACGAAAGCCAAATTGGTGGTGAAGAAATTATTGTCGAAATTAATCACGAATAAACTTTTTATGATTATAACCTTTAACGAAATGCAAGCGATGACTAAAACTTGTTATAGGTTAGGCAAAACAAGTTTTAGGTTATGCTAGGCTAACACATTTTAGCCTAACCTAACCTATCGGATGTTACTCAGGGCCTTTTCCTTGCTGAAAATGTAATTAATGAATAAATCAAGTAAAAATATGAAAAACAGTTCTGAAAAATTTTTACTTTTCACAAACTTTTTATGATTATATCTTTTTAATGAAGGGTGAGCAACGGCTAAAACTTATTTGAAGTTGCTTAGGACTATGCCCTTGATAACATATATCAATTTCAAAGTTATTGGAGGATAGTCCCATATAGTAAATAATTACCTTTCAAAAATTTCCTAGAACTGCAACTCTGCCTGTATATGATTTTTCTAGGTTAGCAATCTCTACTTCATTAGAATTGTGCGGTCTAAAACTATTTGTTTCTGTATCCTTCGATATAAACATACCCTTTTTGTTCGCCGTATTTAGTATAATGATATAACAGAAACTGAAAACCATAAACAAAAGTTTTAATAATTAACTACTAGAAAGGCGTCGAAACACTATATACTAGTTATACCTACGGTCAAGCTCATACTAAAACATTAAAAGGGAATTTGCATTTAAAGCCACCTTATGCCCTTAAATGAATGTACATAACATCCTTCGAGTCCTTAGCAGTTCTTGAAATATTTGTGAACATCAATAATAACATTTACATTGATGATTAGCTTAAAATCTATTCTAGGCTCCCCATTTATTGCAAGTGTTCCTTGATTCGCGAGTTTGATATCTAAACGTCCAAACTTGTCAATATTAATTGTAAAAATTATCATTATTATAAATGCTTTGGTGTTTACATTATGCCTTTCATTTGCATTTATCCAGATTCGGCTAGCTTTCCGAGGTTTGGTACTATCTCATTATCAAATCAAGGGTATCATGCCGGCTTCTATGCACTGTTGATGCCATCAATAATCAAATAGAATAAAAATGTATATAAAGTTCTTAGGCATTGATAATGTGCTTTAACCAAACATAAATTTAATCTTAACACTTTAGAATAGGTTGTAAGATTAGTAAGCAGCGGCAGATTTATTAAAAGCAAAAGATGAACAGGTAATATAATTTACGTGACCATCGCCATAGACAGTATAATTTAAAGGAGCGTAAAATTTAGCAAACTTGCCGCAAAGACATGTAAAATAGCAGGTAAGACCCGAAACTCGCAAAAAGACACGTACATATAAATTTAAAACGGCTTACGTTAGAATCAAGAAACGACCGTTAGTCCAAAGACATGGGCTGAAATTCAAATAACAGCCCCATTGGACAGTGAGAATTCCCGAAGGTTATATAAACTCAAACTCAAGTAAGAACCAGGTCTTTCCTGATCTACCATAAATGTTTATAGTGCATCGATCAATAAACGAGTGCATCAGTAAAGTCCCTTCAAATGCATCCCAGTAATAGAATTACAATAGAATCACCACGAGTTGGGGAATTCGTTCAAGTACGTAATTGAAAGAAGTTAATAAAATTACACCAAGTGTTGTAAGAAATTCACAGTGGACATCCGAATGACCTGACTAAATCAGCCACAAGACAACGAAAAAATTTATTCTCGAATACTTATCATTTGCCGCGAACGCACACCGCGTTGTGTTTAATTAGTAAACCAGTTAAGTTTAAAGGACATTGATTTGAAATGTATTTAGTAATAGAAACATTATTAAGTTTGCTTAAACAAAGGTCGTAAATATTTATTCTCATTTCAAAGCTTCAATAAATGCAGGTAGAAAACCTTTATTTAAGCTACACATAAATAACTTAGTTCATAGTAGGGTAAGCGTTAACAAAATTAATTCAATATTTAAAAACTTTATAGAAATTGATCGCATCGATAATAACATATTTTAAACAAAATTTAACATTAATTTTATTTAGTGCTTTTATTTTTCATTGTTGTATAATTAACTTACAAATTATTATCCTATTTAAATAAATTCATTTTTAAATTGACATTGTTGTATTTGTCCGAGAAAGACAAAAGGGTTGTACGTTAAGCCTTCAGCTAAAAGCTACCGATTACTGTTATTGTGTGGCCGCTACCCCCTGGATAAAAACATATATCGCTCATGTAACCCAACATTGAGAGTAAATCAATTAAATAAGGCACGACTACGCAATAGCACATAAACTTGCTTTTCGGCGAGTACTAGTCAACATTGTACTGTAAAAGTACATGCATAACATCAAACCGATTATAAAAACCAATACAGTTTTTGGCGAGTTTTAATGTTATTATTTTACTATTAATTTAATTAGAAAGACAATGCAAAAGACTTTAATAAATCGCGGAGTGCGGGGAAACATTGAATAATTAGCATAATTAATTATAGATATAAATATTTGAAAACCCAGGAGTTTATCTACTTAAAAATTAGATAAACTATTAATAATGCATGTAGTTAAAATAAGTTAAGGTAAGTGTATATATAAAATGAGATACCGCCATTTTAAGTATGAACATGTTATAAATTTCAACTACCGAGTGACTGTAAAGCGTAAGAATAAAATAGTAAACGAATTACGCGAATGGAATAAAGATACCGCATATAAAAACAATATATAATGAGCGAAGCAAGTACGCTAAAGGAACCTCCCTTTTAACTGCGGAGCGAGCCGCACCGATATACGAGAACTTCGCGTTCAAACGCGGAGAGAGCTGGATACTCTGGTGTCAACCTCAAACCGATTCACTTCACATTTGATAGCGAGGCGACGCTCTAGGTCTGAACGCGTCACAATAAACCTGAAGCACGCTGTGCTATCGGGACCCGCTTTATGAATAAACCTTTGATTTAAAATACATAATTGAGCCGGTGAACTTGATTTACGCTTGGAAGTTGTAGAACTTTCTTGCCATCGCTGACGAGGTCTAGGTGCCCGGGTAGCGGAGATCGTTACCGAAGGCTAAACACGATTCTTCAGCTAAGCAGTTGCGTGGGTAACAGTAAAGCTGAAGGTTCGTGGACACCGTAGCCATAAGCCCCGCGTTGCCTGCCTAGCTCTGGCGTCACAGTTGTCCGTGGGACTTGACGGAAGAACCTGACAGACTCGCAGTGGATGCTTGTAAACGCTTTATCCAGTTGCGAGTGTAACAGAAAGTTGAGTTGAGAGATATCTAGACCGCAAAGGATTGTAGTATCAGGAGAATAGCAAATCCTCTAGATCGACTATTACCGTTTTGTATATCTTCGTTAACAGCGTTGATTCTAGACAATTTCCTAGTGCACAGAAGCCCTCTTACGAAAAGGTCTATTCAATTGATCACATTGACGCGAATTTAACTTTGTCATCCGTTCGTCATTAAAAGTTAGTGCTAGCCGAAAGGTACCGTTCACTATCAATAATGATTGAAGCCGTCATTGTTTGAACTTTATTAATTAGACTCAATGGTTAATTACCGTTGTATGATTGCTTCGTTGTGTACATATTAATTGTAGTATACCAGAGCGTGTATTTAGTTTATTTGAAACTGTCGATTTTATTTTAGCGCCAGAGAACGCTTTGTTATTTTTTTTGAATATTTCATTATTATTTTGTACATATTTACTCTGAGCTTTTCATATTCGTTTTGTAAATAGCCATTTATTTACTTTTATTTATAATACATAACTTGTGAAGGTTTACTGATTTATTATTTATTAACCAATTTACCTAGGTATGACCGATCAAGCCCTACGTTAATGAGAAGCCCTGTAAAAGAAAGAACCCGGCCTGCACGGCTGTAGACTATCAAAGCTAAATACAAATAATTTTCTCTTTCCATACAAATAGAGAAAAACGAAACATCACAGTACCAGCATTTGCATTCAACCTTCTTATTGATAAATTGTTTAAAAAGCATGCCACCACTGCCCTTCTACCACTTGTGTAAAATTAATGTCGACGCTTTCTATCCCCCTTTTTCTTGCATTTTGATTTCTTAGATAATTTGGTCATATATTAGATGCTTTGTTTGGAAAATCAGGCGATATTATCTAATGATAGATATTCGGACTCAACGATCGCTCCACCATCGATATTAAGATCACTACCAGTTGCTGCTCACGATAGCTTATTTCCTAATGTTTCTCGAATTTTAGCGATATAGTTCAAGGATGTATTGATTAAGTTACCCAACGAGAGGCTAGTAGGCTGTGCTGCGAAGGAAGGTGCTCAGTAAATGCTATGAAGACAGCGATGCCGATGGGGTTAGGGTTACATTGGAAGGTTGTATAAATTTGTATATTGAGTGATATATTGGAAACAGAGACAACGGAAGCTGCTACTAGGTATATTGGAATCTATTAGTTTCAACTACCGGATTTTTGATTTCTTTTCTATTTCTTGTTGTAGTTGTTGCGCATCTTCATTAAACTTTCAGTTCTTCCTACTCCTACAATAGCTACACCATTATAATTCTTATTGCGTTTACCATTTTGCTTATCTATAAGCTTTTATTATCGAATTTAGGGGTTACGGGTATTAAAACTTTTCAGTCTAGGTTTATAGGTTTCTTCAACCAACTTTTCTGCAACTATATTGCTTTCTTGTTATATCTTGTGTTTGCACCTTACGAATTGATGTACCTAAATATGTCGCTGTTTTAGATTTGTTCCTTTTAGGAAATGTATTTGCTTCATCGTAATTTTTTAGTTCTCTCGATTGAAATAACCGCCTAATGTTCCGATTTATAAATATGCAAAATATTCAACTTTAATATTTTTAGTGTAATTAGCACATACTGTTTTAGTTTGAACACATCTATTCATAAAAACTTTTTCTATATATGCTAGCATTAATATCAAATTTTTCTTGAATGGAAAGAAATGCGTTCTTGTCTCGCCAACATTGGGCGCATACACGTCGGAAGTTCAAGAAGACATACTGGTCGCAATTCGTTGTAAACGTACATCGGTTTAAGGAACGCTGCTTGAATAAAGCTAATAAGTTGCCATGACCTCTGATTGGGTGTTTCAGTACTGCGGCGTGCGCTTTTGTAAGGTAAAAGCAACCGATTCCTTAAAATGACCTGTACTAACATACCCCTTAATACTTTCGCCTTGGTTCAATATTGTCTAAGACAATAATGCATTGTTGTTTAGTTATCCAGGGTGGCATGATTACTCCATTTTCGCCAAATGCTCGCCTATACAGCAGATTTAAAAGTTGGCGATATATCACCAATCTATGTTTTCACTGCAATTTGTGGTTTACATTTTCTATCTTGGAAATAAACGTCTAAAATATGACCCGGGCAACGAGTTTTTATAAGTATGCTCCAAACATCGGTGAGCTCATGAACATTAACCAATAATGTAACGCTTGGTTACGTCACTTTTAATGGACTTCAATCTTAAAGAATATACTAATTTCAAAACTATTATGAATTGATTTCTCCTTTGGAAAATATCTCGGCACCTAAACTGTGTATTCTAAAAACAGAACTGATTGTCGCAAATATCACCATATCGGCTGTATTTTTATAATAAACGATAAGTTAATATTTAATTCTACATTTCATTACATAATAAGTAAGTAAGTATTATTTTAAGTAAATGCAGAATTTTGTTACTCCAAAATTAGTTCCTTTATTTCTCTAATACAAACTCAATAGAAATTATACTGCCACATGTGAAAAGAAAACCGCAAATTACACCGCTATATCTTATTAGCGGCTTTTGTTGGACGTCTGGACGTCATTGTTGTCTTCTCCCTATGAAGGTAGAAACACACATCACCGGGCCGTGTCAGGACCGGAGGATTTCCGTCACTCCGTAGAAAAGTTGCACAATCAAGTTAAATGGGATCGTTCACACATACCTATGCCGTGGTCGTGCGCCGTCCCCGGATAATCCCAGTCCATTAGAGAGTATTTTCTTTTACTTTTTGACGGTGACGGTCGGGGCGCGACTGCATATGAAAGCATGTTTTAACATTTTTACTTTATAACATTTATATTTATATATTTTTTCAAAGAAAATATTTAAAGTAAATTATCATTTTCCAATATAAATTAATTACATTATACATTTTTTATGGATATTTACATTTGCAATACTTCATTACTTTATAAACATCATTTAAAAATAATGATATCTGATTTCCTTCAACTATTTTATATTTTGACATTTATACTTTATAATACAAACAATTGGTGTATTAATTAATATATTCAAACAATTATCAATATGACATAAAAGTCGAAATATCAATTGATTATAAATAACTTTATATAAAAGTAAAGCTGGTTAATAAAGGAAGTAAATATTTAAATACTGGTTTTATATCCAAAAGAAAATATTTTTGCTTTAGTATAGTAAATAATCAAAAGGAAACACACACTAATTTAAAACAAGGTTACATATTGTTTAATGGAGCCAACTAACAAAATTTTGAACTTTTTGTATGGAACAACCGAGTGTGCAAGGCCGAGACCCAGACGAGGTCCGAATATGTGTGGTTACTAGAGCACCGTCGAGATACGCCCGTGTGACGGCTCTGCGCTGGTCTGGGCACGGGTAAGTAATGTGTGCTTCTACCTTAAGGGGTACCAAACGTCACGTATTAGGAACTGCAAAGTTAAATTTTATTATTCGACAAGTTCCGGAATGCCACTAGGACATTACCAACAGGGGAGATCTCAGATTATGCTGCTGTTACCTACTCAAAACGATACCGACTTCTTTTCTGTTATGAGCCTATAAAAGGCATTTCAATAAATGAACACAGAAAGTAGGCCTAACATAATTTCGATCCCCTCCTACAAGCGTTACACAAGTAAAGGAAGACATTTCGTATTTAGTAATGTTTTGTGACAGTTATTCGGAGAACATTTTGTAGGAAGATTACGGGACCTCAAGTTCTTTATATAATTCCTATACTTTTAATATAAGTTACGAAATCGCCTTTGTAGTTTAGATATACTAAAAATATACCAAGCCAGTAAAGAAATGAAACTGTTATAGAGCTAATATTCTGTAGTCGATTGCAAAGAAATGGGGGGAAATCTATTTCTAATAGGCAAACAGGGTTTAGTATCCAATGGGGATACTTTATTTTAAACTTATGGGAAGTAATTTATTTTAACATTATTCGAACATAGAAAAAAGACAAACCCTGTTGCTATAATATATTCGTATACAGTTAACAGCTTCAAAAAGGAAACGTGACTGCGCGGCGTATTATTCAAATTTGCTTCCTATGCATATTATACATTTTTAATATATTATATAAATTTAAATTTTATTAATTATAAATCATTTGTATAAGTTTTTAAATTAGAGTCAAGTTAATTAATCTAGATTTCCCCCGAGATATGCTTCATTTTACATTTTATAGACAACTTCAAACAACCTCAAGTATACTGTTGTTTATAAATAGCTTTATAAGAACTGAAAATTTTGTATTTAATGAGCAAAGATATGTATTTCTTAATTTTATTTTCAAATTTGCCCGTAAAAGCAGAACTTATGTATCAGAAGACCTATAGACCTCTTTTTTAGTTGCATATATATATAGGTACGGTGAAACCTACATATAATAGCATCCAAGGGACGGTGGAAATATTGCCGTAGTATCCGAGTGCCGTTACTGGTGAGGACTTTCTTTTTCAAAGAATAATTTATCCACTAAAGCATTTGAAATTTTCACCTGGAAGGAATCACTAAAATTTTTCTGTTTTGACTTGTAGAATTGGGCCACTAACAATGACGCAAAATTTCGACACTGAGTGAAACATTTTAATAATGTTGCGTCAACACTGGACCTCTCGCACGATGTAATTTTTCGTAAATTTCTATTAGCACTGTTATATGCCTCTAGGATTTTATTTTTGGCTTTTATTATTGTCTAGTCCGTTGAATGAGAAAGATCAACTTGTCTACATAGATCTGATTTTTTAGGCTACCACCAAAACTATTGATAATTTTGGATCTAACTTCTTTACATAAAGAACCGCGTTTTGCCCACATCTTCAGAATTAGAACACGAACTCCAAGAAAACTAAACTGAATTAGAGAAAAAACGATGGGGGCTTATTGTTGATGTTTTAAAGGATTACATTTTTACGGAATGTCCGCAGGTCAAGAATTTTTCCATAAAAGTGCACAGGTAAATTCTATTGTTCCGTTTCAGCTGGAAGATTACAGTATGCTTATAGAAAAATAACTTTTACATTATTATCTTGTACCTGCACAAGAACTTGAACCTGGAAGTAGTTTTTCCAGAAAGAAATCTACGCCGCATTATCCGAGAGGGCCGCTGCCGCATTAGCGTGTTTAAAATAGATGGTTTCATATGCAGAATCAATCAGACCAAACTCAGGCCGTTATACGCAAGTTTTAATGTATATGATATAGAGTTAAGCTTATACGAGGGTGCTCCTCTCCCCTCGCCAAAAGTGAAAGTCAGTTGATCGATTCACTCAGGTCTAGATAACCAACGTCGAATATCGTTATAAATCATTGCACGAAAATGTTCACAAGTTTATTCCATTTTTACTCTAAGACACGATTTTCAAATCACTATAAACACCACTAATTAGGTTGAAATTTCACAATTTTCTGAATAAAGTTATGTTCAAGTAGTGCCTCCTTATATTGTGAGCTTTGGCAACACTGACTGTTTAAGATGCCATCTAACATTTGTAATGGAAGGTTTCTCGTGTTTTAACATAACTTTATTCAGAAAATTGTGAAATTTAAACGTAATTAGTGGTGTTTATGGTGATTTGAAAATCGTGTCTCAGAGTAAAAATGGAATAAACTTGTGAACATTTTCGTGCAATGATTTATAACGACATTCGACGTTGGTTATCTAGACCTGAGTGAATCGAGCAACTTACTTTCACTTTTGGTGATGGAGCCCTATCCTTTGCCACTGTCAAATGCTGGTATAACGAGTTTAATCGTGGACGGCGTTCGCTCACCCACGAAAATCGTGAAGGTGGTCCGAAATAAGTTGTAGTGCCATAAAACATAGCCACATAATTTGAAAACGTCTGAAAGAAATGCCCCTGTCGATTGGTACAAACAAATTCTTACCAAATGCAGTGGCCATGATTCAAAAGGCATATATAATATTCTAATAGGCGAAGAATCATGGATGTATGTGTATGAGCCTGAAAGTAAACAGCAGTTGATTGATTGTATCGGTGTTTCAAGATAAACCAAACCCAACAGAAGTTGTTCGCGCTCGAAGAATTTCGAAACAAATGGTCGCCCCTTTTTTCAGAAAAACTGGTCATGTGGCGACAGTGCCCTAACAGGAACGTAAAACGGTCACTTCTGAATAGCACACCGCCATTTGTTTGACAGAGGTCTTCAGGGAAATCGGGAAAACAAACAAGCGCCTTAGGATCATTCTGCATCACGACAATGCGAGCTTTCACACATATCGTCTAACAACCGATTATTTAAACACTTAACAAATCAAATGAATGAGTCAGCCGCAGTATAGTCGTGATTTGACACCCAATGACGTCTTTTTGTTTCCGAACGTCAAGAATAAATTGCATGGGCAACGGTTTTCGTCGCGATAGGAAGCCGCCGATATGTTCAAAAACATGTTTTAGAGATGTCTCAAACAGAACAGAAAAAATCTTTTTACAATTGGTTGGAAAGAATGCAAAAGTATATAGATCATAAGGGAGAAATTTTGAAAAACAATAAATCAATTTTCATTGATAAATTACTGTTTCTTTATTATTAGACTCACAGTATAAATATTACCCCTCGTATATAACGAAAAAATAGTTAAATGGAAGATTTCATAGAAAGACACAAAATGAAATGTACAATTCTTATTTATTGCTTTGTATTTACATAACCATCAACTAAAGTATCCATTTTTTAACTGTTATTTAAATTATGCGCTGCACTTAAACGGTTTATGTAGATTTCTTATCCTAAGTTTCTTGTAAATTTAGAAGTCTTTCTAAATTATATTTGTTATATCAATAAATAATTTGTTCATTATTAAGGCTAATTCAAATACTGAAAGCATATAATTAGTGCAACACTGAAAGATGTATTATTGGATAAACCTATCATAGCACTGTCTTGTTGCATGCGAAATTAGTCATATATACTCGACCTAAGATTTTTCAATAATGCGAATAACACGTTAGTCAACGGCTATTAAAGCATGTAACATCATTTAGTGTCCTTTGGTACAAATTTGTAACAAATTATAAAGGTGCACCATTCGTATTTTAAATCTATGCATAAAAATATTGACATGAATTTGCTTGAGGGCTATTTTTGCCTATGATTTCAGACGCTGTACTATTGGATAAACCTATTGTAGTACTGTCTTGTTGCATGCGAAATTAGTCATATTTGCTCGATCGAAGGTTTTTCAATAATGCAAATGACACGTAAGTCACCGGCTATTAAAGCACGTAACGTCATTTAGTGTCTTTTGTTACAAATTTGTAACAAACTATAAAGATGCGCCATTCGTATTTTAATTCTATGAATAAAAACATTGACAAGAATTTGCCCAAGGACTATTTTCGCCTACTATTTTCGATGGTGTATTATCTGATGAACCTACGGTAGAATTGTCTTGTTGCATTCGAAGTGAGTCACATTTACTTGACAGAAAATTTTTCAATAATATGAATGACACGTTAGTTCACAAATAGCGCACTCTTTGATGGGCTATTAAAGCATATGACGTCATGTGGTGTGATTCTTAGCACACTAATATCCCTAAGGAACATTTGTGCCTATGATTTCTAATGCTGTGTTATACAATAAAATTGTGGGTAGTATTGCATTTATTGCTGCATTCGAAATTACTCACATTTTCCAAATGAAGATATAGCAATTGTGCGAATAACACGTTAGTCACTTCGGAAATGCCACACATTGTGATCGGCTATTAAAGAACGTGACGCCATTTAGTGTGAATCTTGATAGTTTATAATAAGTTATAAAAATGCCCCATTTTTATAGTACAATTACCATGTAAATATCAGGATTGGTACGAGCCAAAGTCAGATTTTCTAAATTTACCGAAGTGCGTGCGCAGTAAGTCATTTTCCAGGAAACCTATGTGCTGTAACGTTTTTAAGCACAATTACCACGTTAAGATCATGGGTCGATACCCGACCACGTCAGATTTTTTTAATTTAACCGAGAACGCGCGCGGTAATCCATTTTCATGAAAAATACCCTGAGCGCTATTGTATTTAAGCATCTTTAGTACGTAAAGATCTTGACTGATACGTACCAAAGTCAGATTTCTTAAATTTAGCCAAGAGCGTGCGCAGCAATTTATTTTCAACGAAACATATGCGCGATGATGCTTTTAAGCACAATTACCACGTAAAGATCATGGGTCGATACCCGACCACGTCAGATTTTTACTTTAATCTAACGCGTGCGCAATAAACCATTTTCAACAAAACCCATGCGTGATTATTATTTTAAGCAGATTTATAACGTAAAAATCATGACTGATACGAGATGTCATATTTTTTTAATTTAACCGAGAACGGGCGCAGTAATCCATTTTCATGAAAAAAACCCAGAGCGCTATTGTATTTAAGCATCTTTAGCACGTAAAGATCCTGACTGATACGTACCAAAGTCAGATTTCTTAATTTAACCAAGCGCCTGTGCAGTAATCCATTTTCAACAAAAGCTATGCGCATTGATGTTATTAAGCACCTTTAACACGTAAAAATCACGACTGATACGAGGCAAAGTTAGATTTCTTAAATTTAGCCAAGAACTTACGCAGTAAGGCATTTTCGACAAAACCTATAGGCGATGATGTTTATAAGCACCTTTACTCCGTAAAGATCGTAATTGATACGAGACACGTAAAATTTTTTATTTTAACCAAACGCCTCCGCAGTAAGACATTTTTAACAAAACTCGTGCTTGATATGTTTTTAAGCACCTTGACCACGTAGAAATCGTGAATGATACGAGACAAAATCAGATTTTTTAAATTTATCCAAATGCGTACGCACTATGGTTTTTTTCAACAAAACCTATACGTAAAGATTGTGTCTCATACGTGCCATAGTCACTTTCAGCGGTAAATTTATAAAATCTGGCTTGGCTCGTATCAGTAGTGGTCCTTACGTCGTAATAGTGTTTAAAAACTTTAACACGCATAGATTTTTGTTGAAAATGGCTTATGCGCACGCGTTTGGCTAAAATAAAAAATCAGACGCTGTCTCGTATCAGGCATCATCTTTACATGGTATAGCTTCCTAAAAGCGTCATTGCGAATAGCTTTTGTTGAAAATGGCTTACTGCGTACGCACTTGACTAAATTAAAAAATCCCACTTTGTTCCATATGAGTCATGATAGTTACGTGATAAATGTGCTTAAAAACATTATCACGCATGGGTTTTGTTGATAATAGCTTACTTTGCACGCGTTAGGTTAAAAAAACATTTGGCGTTGTCTCGTATAAGGCATGATCTCTACGTGTTAAAGCCGCTTAAAAAATCATCGCATTGTTGAAAATATCTTACTGCGCACGCACTTGGATAAATGGAAAAAATCTGACTTTGGCTCGTATTCGTCGTGATGTTTACGTGTTAGGTGTTTATAAAATTACCTTCGACGGATGTTCTCATTATACGCCACGCACGTACGCACCCACGCACGCACGTACGCAAGCACGCACGCATTCACGCGCACACCCACGCCCACTAACACACACACGCACACACGTACGCACGTACGCATGCACGCATTCACGCATGTACGCACACACACACACACAAACGCAAGCACGCACAAACGCACGCAGGCACGCACGCCCGCCCGCACGCACGCAGGCACACACGCCCGCATGCACGCAGGCACGTACGCCCGCCCACACGCACGCAGGCACGCGCGCGTACGCGCGTATGCACGCATGCACGCACTCATATATATATATATATATATATATATATATATATATATATATATATT